>JBBPRQ010000159.1:0-55395 GCA_038093095.1 Boletus insuetus
GGTGCAAGGTTTTTCCCTTCCTTTTCGTTCCGATTCTCCGAGTCGTGGTCCGAAAAACGTCCAGCATATCTGCACAATAACAGGTTAGGGCTACGTTCATGCGATGCTTGCGTATGCCTTGTCTCCAATAACAAGTAGTCTGTAGTCTGTATATTAAAACACAAAGGTGACCCGAGAGTTCTGGCGTGAACGCAGTGAACCTATGGTCTTTCAACATTGTCATTGTTGGTAACTGGAATCAATAGGTAGTCTATCACAGATATGAAGATACCCTCTAAAGGCCGCACCCGCATCGTCAAGCAGCAGCCTCAGCAGCCTTCTTTCCAGCGCTGAGAGCAACTGGTCATCCTTGTTTTCTGCCAAGGTAATATGTTGGATCCGTCGTCGATGTTCAGGAGCTGCTCGATGACCCTCTCCCTCCACCGCTTCCAAACGGCTGTGTCATTTGGAATACACGAGTAGAGAATCTTGATACGATGCGCGCGGTCCTCTTCCGGGGACGAGCACTTCACCCCATGGATAGCAGACAAACAAAAACCACCATTGTCACCCTTGTACCAGTGCGGAAACGCGGAACATCTGCCAAGTTTCCAAGTGCCATCGAAGAGTATGGTCGCTCATATCCTCTCCTTGAAACACGAGCTGGACAAGAGTTGGACAAGGAGCAAGAAGGAGCACACACCGATGGCATGGTACTGCGTCGACCTCTTTTGAGTTCGTCTTGGGATCAAGACACCCTCTTATGACGCTCACTCCCCGCTCTTGCTCTTTGATGACCACCACCTCGTTCTCTCCGATCAGTATGCCATGCCCCCGGCGGCGCTGGTCTCTTTGGGGCTTCTAGGACAAGCCTTCCTTCACCGATGACAATGTTAGCGGACTGACCAAGATCACGGAGAAGCTGAACCAGTCATAGACCAGCGCATACACGACAGGTAAGGATTGAGATAACCTAGATGCCCCGTTGGCAATCTCAGCCTAGGAAACGACGTATCAGGGTTCCTTCTTGCCATCGAGCCCGAACAAAAAAGCCAGCTAGGCCGGCCGTGTTGAGATTGAACGTGGGGTGATGGTGTGAGACTCGTTGGTGGTGCACTGCCACTTCAATATCTGTTACCGTGTTACTACAGGACCTAGCTCAAGCGCTCACCGGCACCATCCACCATTATTCAACTCTGCTTTCTGAACCATCATCAAGTATTGAATCCATAATGGCCTGTGCCTCGGGGTCGGGTCTGTTTCTTTTGCTTCTCCCGAGTCAACATTGACTTGATGGTTAGAACCTCCAGATCAGTACTTGGCAAGTACCCGTCACTCAGCGCTCACGACCATACACCAAAGTTACCATGGGTTACCGTACGTGACGATACTACCCTTCGTTCAATGCGGATTCTAATATGGGCTAAACAGAATGGGTACAGAATGGTGGAACTGGCAGGTCCTTTGATGAGGGTGACCGGTGATACACGTGAGCAGCTTGTACCTTGCGAGAACAAGGTTTATATTGAGACTGCCTTGTCTGGAGGATGAAGTGTCACATTCACAGGAGGCCGCTGGTTAGACAGAATGTCACCGGTCTACGTATCAGCCGAAGTCCGGATACATGTTGTGCGTTGTCCACAAAACGTGGCATGCTTGCGCACCGACCTCCGCGCAACTGGACACTGATGTTTGCATAGTACATTCGGCATAGAAGAAAGGAATTTGCATGTGTAATTTGCTAGCAGAGCCACCGCTGATAAATATTGGCCTTTCGGCTGCCTCTGACACCCGCCTAGTCCCTACCTCCAAGGGGAGTCTTCGTTCAAACCTGACTCTGCCCCCTACAACCCACTTCAAGATTACCTGAGCTATCCGTGTCACCCTCCACCTCGGGACCCTGCTCTCCTGGATTGACGTCCTTGAATACCATCGCAGACACCGTCGTATCCAAACAGTCATTCGACTGTGAGAGCACGCCGAACCCGGTATCAACATGAGAGCGACCACGGATGTCACGGTCATATAGCTCTCGTATGCTGATGATGAACCGTGGGACGGGGGTGTAGAAGATTACATCAAGAAACATGAGCAGGAGGGGTGAACTACTGTTGGGTAGAGCACCATAGAGTATACACGCGACTTGGCAAACCATGTTCCTGACAATCTTTTTTCAGTATTTGCACGGGTAATTATCAGCAGGGCGGACAAGTTACGACAGGTAAGGTGCAGAGGACAATGGGGACATACGCAAAGAAGTAAAGAGTTCCATCTCTCACTAGTTGTTGCATGTAGCAATTGGGCTGCCATTGCTTCGTTGCTGCGTACATCTCCATCGATTGTTTCAGGGATTGGAAGACAGCGAGGATGATTAACGCTGTACCGAGAACAAATCGCGGGACTGCAGTATATACTTGATGTAACGGCGGAGTGTCCACGAGCGAATGACTGCAAAATGAAAAATCAAGAACTCGGACGACTGTCACTGAGAACAAAGTGGGAAAATGTGAGGCAAGCCATTGTATTCATGCATCCGATTTGGCACACACCCGAGAAGTGTGTATCAGGATTTTCGTAGATTCCGTCCAAAACGACACTACTGATGACCTGTAGTGCGTAAATGAACAGGAGGATAAAGAGAATTATCCTAGATCGATTCCACATTGCGTAGACACGTAGAATCATCACCACTACAGCTTAAATCAACAGAGCGGAAGATACGGTTAGAGGGCGAGGCAACCTACCATCGGCGGCAAAAAGAAACACTATGGATGTCCAGTAAGACGCTAGATATAGTGCTTTACCTTTCGGGATATGCACGTCTCGTTATAATATTGCGGACGCCAGTAAATTGATAGGCCTACATCTATTTGACCATTGAACTCCTATGGTTTATATCAAAATTAAGATACATACGTCTATCAGATTCTGACCATCAGTGACGGGGAAGGCGTATGCTAGGAGAAAAAACTGACTTCTAGGCGGTCAGGAACAAAAGAACTGCGAACTGTGAATGCACCGATTGAGCTAATGATGAACCTCATTTTGGGTTCTTGAACATACTGAGTGCGCCGGTGCTGAGGGTGAATTCAGAGTTAGCGTTTTAAGGTAGGCTACGGTGACTCAGCCAATACACCTACATCATCCAACAGAAACCGATGTAACGGACCTATTGGAACAGTCAGTCAGTTCAGAACATATGGACCAAACTGCCGGAATGGTTTGTACACACGACAACAAACACTGTAGAGACCCTGGTCCAGGATCTGCACTGTAGAATCGTTGGACACAAGGTATGATAATGGACAACTCCCTACCCAAACGTAATCTATCTTTGTAAATTGTCAGTCGTGAACGAAGGTATAGAGAAAATGAGGTACCTCTTTCGAGAATGTGAGGACTGCGGTTTTAACGTTGGAACAATAATGAATATGGAAGCTCGTAAATGCACCACTCACTATAATCATATACGACGGCGGTGAGAACAGCGACTGTCTTGCTGTATCAGACATATCACTAGCGGAGGTATGGGCGATCGTACAGGATCCATAGTCTTTTCGAACGACGAGCCCCGAAGCGGACAATATGTTGGAGGACTCGGACATGCAAACAGCGACGACTTTGACTGGGGCTACTGGGTTTTGTATGTCTCCCGGAAGGTATACGGCATGCTATTTATCGACCGCTATCTATGTCATGAATCGGTCGGACGGATTCCATCATGATACGACACATTGCAACGGGGGACTCGGATAGATTTAGATTTAGATCATAGATTATAATTATCGTCCCATAGAATTGCTTGATTTGTAGTCACCGATAGACAACAGGTACTTGCTCCAACACTCACTGGCAGGTGAGACTTGGCGTCACAAGTAGCGATATATCTTCTGCTCGGTGTCGGTGTCTTAACTATTGGCGTCAACATTTCAGCGTTGTAACAAGGAGAGACGGACCCACTTGGACTTGAATGATCAACAAACTGATGCGAGGCTATGTAAGTCGCGGTGCGTCTCCGTTATCCTGAAAAGAACAAACATGTTGTCATGGCGTTGTAGTTGTGCCTACTCGGGCTTGGACGCATCGCCTCCTGTACAAAGCAATCAAATCGTTGTGATCAATACTGCTTCCACATCATTCCGTTTATCCCACAGCTTGAACACCACGAGGTATGGAACATGTTGAAGGAAAAACTCAGATCAGCACGTGGCCATCCCTGTTACGGTGGGACTGGAATCTGGATGTGTCTGCTCGCAGCTTTACCCCAAGTTCCCGTCCGACACCAAATGAAAGTTGTCTGTAGCATCTAGGCGGTGAAAAGCCTAGGAAGATGATGGTGTGGGTCAGGTCCACGTACTTGTATGGTCTGCCTCAAGGTTGGCGATATCAACAACTTACTGTGGGCTCCAACTACTTTCCTGCTGATCGGTATTACTTGGCGCTAACCTTGACGGACCTTCAAGCTTCAGCGTTCAGCCTTCGCACGAGTGCAGCTTCTGGCGCGCTCGTGGTTAATGCGGCGTCAATGATTGCCGCTATGGAAAACCCTGATTGTGCTGTATTCTCGAGTTCGACTTAGGCCCCCAGAGTGTATGGGTCACTCACAGTTTGACCATATACATGACGTCAAAAATGCAACTGTAATACGCTGTGCGTTGACTCTTGGAAGATAGTTGCTGTAGTTTGTTGCTCGTGTGAGAAGGTGCGTGCATATTGATGGAGCTTCCACTAACTTTGGATGTAATCATGCAAAGGAAGCGCTCGGTGCAGAGAAGACGGAAGGATGAAACACTGAGGAATTTTCATTGGATACCCCATGACCAAACGCGGGCCTTACTTCATTTCGTCCGACATGTAAGGGTTTTCGGTTTCGTCGAAATGGCGGTCAGCTGAACACGGCGCAGCGGCCTCGATTGGAACTCGAGAGAAGGTGGTCCGAAGACTCATTGAATGATCGGCCTTTTCGGAGAACGTTTGGAGGCTATTACTGTAAAGCATCATGTTTATGTCGCACATGTATAGTACTGACAGTAAGAGTGTGACCGAGGCTTGAACCTGAGCTCTCGATCTCAGCAAATGACTATACAATCTTCGAGGAGCATCCAAACCTCTTGTACACCGTTGATCATAACGACACCTAGTCATCGTCCTGGCTCTTTGGAAGACGCTCCGATGCCCAGATTTGTGACGAGCGCTTCCCTCCCTCGCATCCTCATCCATTCCAACACCTCTCCAATCTTGGTCATCTCTACCCACCTTGTGCTCTCCCCATCTGACTCTGACTCTGAACGCGGTACAGGCTCGACGAACCTCACACGCAACCCCAACCACTGCCATCCCTTAACCTCTCTGACAAATCCCTCCACCGCCTCTCGGTCGCCCTGTGCATACATGATGCCCGGGTACCCTATTTTGGCGAATCCGGCGAGGACGAGGTGGGTAGAGAGGTGAAAGAGGTTGCGACGTTTTATGGGGGAAACGAGGTGGTGGGAAGTGAGGAGGGCATGGTAGGGTGGAGGTTGAGTCACGGGTGTGGTGGACGTAGACACGAGAATTGAGGAGGGGATGTGGAGAGAGGCAGTGGGAGCGGGAGCGGGAGAAGGGGCTTGAAGTTGGTTGAGGGAGGTAGTGAGGTGTGTTACGAGTTCGTACACGGGGAACCTATATACCGAGACCGTCAAAAGAACAAACGGAAAGAGAGATATTGATGACACCACCAAACAAGTACTCACGCACGCCCTTCCGCTGCGTCAGCATCCATCTCTTCAACCCTCGCATGAATCTCGGCATACCACCGCTCGTGAGCATCGCGAGAGACGTCTTGGCCCTTGACGCTGACCGCGATCCGAGTCGAGGTGGAAGTGGCCCAACTAAGACCAGAGCTAGTGGGTGCATCCGTATCACTACACCGAGGGAGTGTTAGCTCGAACCACATCTGGACGCCGACGACACGGATCTCGAAGCACGCTTGACATGGAGGTTCCATGAGTGAGGCGATCACGCCGTGGTCGTCGGCATCATCCAAACTGAACCCGCCAGCATCCACAAATGCGTCCAGGAGAGAAGACCATGCGGCGAGGTCATCTGGGGGGAGAACAAAAGCAAAGGATTCGCCTGGGAGGAGCGAGCATTGGATGAGGTGGAGTTGTTCGAGTTGGTGGACGAGGCTGGTTTGCCAGGCGAGCATCTTTGTGTCGAGGAGCTGGCATCACTGGCAGGCCGGAAGGGAGTCATACCAGCCACGTGATGTTGTCAGTCTGAGGAAGAGCTTCAAGCCGTAACAAAGTTTGCAACGTCCACAAAGTGAGTCTCTTTGATTTACCTGGAAACTCGTAGAATCAGATGGATCACCGATCTTCAGGCCAGCCTACGAGGTATGATCTAGGTGTTGCAGGTCACCAAGGGGCCAATCGCGGATACAAGTTGTTGGTCGCTTCCACAACGCAAACGCGAAAGCAACTCGTCAGCACGACGCTCATAAAATGGCTCCCTTGGAAAACGCGCGCACAGGCCTTGTGGGTGCATATTATGACGCACAGCCAGAGATCCGTTTGCTATTTCTCTCCCTGCTACAAGCGCCAGAGGTGTACTGCGTACGTATCACACACTGCAACCCCTCACTGCAACTCCGACCCGACGTCCTAAACCTCGTTTCTTCATCTCATCACTTGGTACGAGAGAGTACTTCGTCCCGCCTTCCTAATCGCTCAGCGCCCAGACTCAAAGTCCTCGATCCCCGACCACGTCCAAGTGGCCACGAGAAACCCCACGACAGCCAACAACTTTCTACGGCTTTCCAGGGCAACCGCACGTTTCAGGTACCCAACCCTCCCCATTTCCCATTCATTACTGTGATTTTGTTATACCGGCCACAACAACACAACAGAACCATTGCATGAGTCGATTGCGGCCAAACAGGCTGGACCCTCAAGGCTCCCAATCTCAATCTCTGCAATACTTGTATTGTATTGTTGTAGGGTGTAGAGCAATCACAGCGCAGTCGACGTGTCTGTAGAAAAGCTCGGTGAGTCGTTTTGGCTGATTGTTTTGATGAGCAAAGTTGATAGACGTGAAGGCTTGAGCTTTCCAGTCGAGAAAGCATTTGGAACACCTTGCGATCGCGGTGAGAGATCGACTCTGGAACGAGTGGATGGAGTGGGTCGGGTGAGCAAATGAGGCTACATGTTGTCTGAGATTTGTTAAACAGGCCTTGTAAATCGGTGTTTACAGTGTAAAGAGATACAGCAACCTGACAACTGATGCCCCGCATTTCCTTTCATGTTAATTCTCCCTGACGGTGATGTTATACCAGTATGCTTCGACAGTGGTCAGAGGTTTACCGTCCCCTCCTGTGATATCATAGACCGAGGATCCACCAGCCGTATATTCCTTATCACCGTAAACCATGGGTTCTGCGAAGGACACAGAGTCAAAGTAGGTAAGATTCAGACCCTCTATCTTGCTGACGATCCACCCTGCGCTCAGCTGACAGAGTGGGTCTTGAGGGTTGTTGAATGGTTGGGTTATATTGTTCATTTCATCTCCCAATTTCTCGATCCTCGTATAGCCTGTTGTCTTATTATCTGACATATTAACTGTGACTTTGATCCGGTCTTGATAAGAGACCTCGAATTCTATGAAATCGATAGCAGCGCTGGGATACCAGTAGGTAGAAGCTACACGACAAGCAGGTGAGACAAATCGTGGAAACATGGTTTAACACTGCCTTGCCTATGCAAGAGGGCCCATTATTTGTGGTGAAAGTGCATTTGAGTCCAGCCGCAAGCGTGGCTCCGCAGGGTTTGTCGGGACCACCGTCGAGACCGACGAAGATACCGACCCCAGTGCCATTTGGACCCGAAACATCCGGAACTGTGATAATTCCAGTAACGGTTTGAAAGGTTGGCTGTCAAAGAAAGGATGAGATCAAGCTGGACGTGGTCCGAGAGCCTGAGATCGATGACACACAGTAGACGCATACAAGATAGCACCAGCAAAGTCGCTGGCGCTGGTACGCTTCTCAACGACATCAAGGAACTGGGACGAACGGTGCTCGGGACTGTGATCCGCCAGGACTGCGGAAGCGAACAAGAAGGTGGAGATGAGAGTGGAATCGAAGTGCATGGCAAAAGTTTGGACAACCGTCTATGGATGGTCCAGATGGCTGAGACTGGGATCGAAAGAGCACCGCACCTTCACGCTTTTATGTGTCCCACAGGTCGCCGCTGTCCAGCGGCGATGTCACACTTGAATTAAGCGTGCTGCAAGCACGAATGACAAATATGATTCTGATACACTTTTAACCGACGTAGCATCTGTTATCGTGAGTGCTCGGAGGAGGGAAAAGCCGAACAAGCGGACGTCGGGCCTGCTGGACTATCTGGTTTGATCCATCCTGTTAGAGAATGCTGTATCGTCAGAGCCGAGGTAGCCACTAAAGCTGGTTTCTAGCATTGCCCACTAAGAGACGTTTGGCAGCCCGAATCGCTTAGTTCCATCGGATTTACTAGCCCCATGTTTCCTGTTAGTTTCAAAGTTGTACCTTTCGGTGGAGTCTCAGTCTGAATTTTTCCGAAACGCATACCTGAAGGCGATGTTTCAATCGGTAGTGATCAGAGATCAGAGAAATGAAGAAATTGGCAGTGGCAGTGTATATTTGTACATGTGTACGATTTGCACCCGAACAGTGGGTCCCGGAAGGACTCGGAAGCAAAGCTGTGCGCCTATTTATCGCAGACCACCGGATCGTGAAGGCTCTGAAACCAGAAAAACGGCCAGCACCCTCAGCCTTCCCTTCACCTTCCCCGGTCCTGTACATGCTTGACAATCGCTAAGTAGGTGGTGGTAATCGTATTACTAAAAATCAGAACCAGCGGCTGCGTCGGTATACCGAGGTGAGGGTGACCTCATGTCGCGGATCTCGAAGCACGCTTGACACAGCGATCACCCCCGTCATCCAAGCTGCGCCCGCCAACGCCTGTAAAGATATCAGGCCGGACACACACGCACAGCACGCTATGATCTCGACCATGCGACTCGCTATACTATTCCAGCGACCGCCAACCTCCGACCTCCCGATCGCTCAGCGCCCCACGCTCAACGTCCTCGAGCTCTCGATCGGCATGCGACCTCGCTCGGAGTACCTCAAAGCTTCCAGCCAGTCCCGTTGAACGGCCTATCCAATCCCACGCCAGTACTGCCGCTTCTTTATACGCATCACGCTTGGTCGCGCTCTCGATCGCTCAGCGCTCAAACTCGAAGCCCGAACCCTTGAACCCTCGATCAGCAAGTCCAACCCCGAACCCGACTCAGATTCGGACCCTTGTTCAACCACATGGGCACGGCGATGATAACGCCGGCCCAAATCCATGACAACCAATAACCTTCCGTGGCTTTCCATGACAACTGCACGTTTCAGGTACCCCATTTGCCGTTGGTCTCGTCCCATCGTTTCACACCCAATCATAAATCACCCACTGCGACAGCATGAACAACACCCGAGTCGATGTGCGTGATGGCACTACGCGCCACGTCCCTAAACTTCGATCCCTTGTCTATACAAGTGCACGTGGTGAAAAAGCTCGACAAGGCCCTTAAGCGACCAGCACATGGAAATTGCGGTCCCAAAACGGTAGCAGGCAAGAAAACGATTCAATTGCACGACCTGCCGCCACGATCCCCTGCTTTTTGGAGTAGAGACACGGAAAACTAGAAGCCCGTATCGAGACGAAACAGGGGAAATCAACCTTCATCCATACTCGAAATCATGATGCCCGAGAAGGGAAAAGAAAAGTTTGAATGATGCGCAAGTCTGTATGTCTGACGAGGGGAGATGCTATGTACGGATAATGATAAGTCCCAAAAAAGAGAATGGACCAAAACAGGTGACAAGGTGAACGGCGCATAGGTGGATGATGCTACAACAAACAGTGAGGATAGGACGAGATATAGAAGCGTCGGAGTGCAATCGCGATAGCCTGGAAGTGCGATGCAATTGTTTCGCGTATCTTGTACCATGTGAGACATGACAAACGCATTGCGAGATGGTGTTACATGGAGTAATCGGAATAAACTCGGAAATGAAGGAGGGAGCAATTGGGTTATGCCATGATCCCACCGCCATCATAGACATGATGGCTCGGAGAGGGTCCTTGAGCAAAGCACCACTGTGAGACAAAGGTATCGTAGAGCGAATTACTGCCGTATAAAGCCTTTATTCCCGGTGGTAATGGAATATCGCGCTGTTTATCGGGCGACTCCGAGCCAGGCACAAGATCGACGTGTTGACGAGACGACGCTTCAACGCGCGGCTTGCTGGGTGCTGACCAATCCCAGCCAGCGATGTGGCTAGGTCTAGAGCACCTGGTGGGGTTGTTGTCTTCCTCACTTGAGCTATACGTGGAGGTCGCGGGTTGTCCACCTATGATCACGCGCGGAACTATTGTAGGTGAAACAGAGGGGGTTGAAAGGGTCGAGGAAGCCGGTGACGTCGAGTCTTCGTCAGATGGCGACCGCAGTGCAGCCGACGGTGATAAAGTTGTATTGGTCGAAGACGGTGATGAAGTTTGAGGGGAGCCCACGCAAGGAAATGAGATGGATGGTGTGGGGCGAACTGTTGGGGGGGCGTAATTGCATAGAGTGAGTTTTCCGGTCCGCAGGGGCGTCGGACACCTATCCCCCTTGGAAACAGATGGGACCATGAGGCCTAACGCATGTTCCTTGTAAGTCATTGGGGGTTGAAGTCGGGAACACGATGAGGGAATCGGTGCTGGTATTCACGAAATAAGTATGGCTCGACATAAGCGGAGAAATAACAGTACCAGAGATAGTTTCCCGGCGGGGTTTGCTCAGGGAAGATGACGGAGTGGCGACAACAGGCCTGAATCCGACGCGGTAATTGCCACCGCCATTGTTGTCCCACCATTCACCGCCCGGTCCATAGTTGGAAGAGCAAGGTCCAGGGTATGTTGAACTGGTCCGATAACGGGCCGCGAGCCATAAAGTGCGGGTGCTCAAGGAGTGAGCATAGTCCTCGAGACGGATTGCAAATGTGAATCGATCCCAGCCTCTTCCCCTGTGAGAAGTAGCGTCCTCCGTAGTGGAAGGGAGTATTTTGGACGGTAAAAGTGAGAGAGTGCCGAGGTAATGAGCACCGACCTCGCTAACGGTTTGCCAGTCGTCGAGGGTAAAACGGACGGCGACATGTTTTTCAAATGCTAAATTGTGGACGAGGATAGATCCTGTGAGAAGTGGTTTCGTGGCTGTGTTGATGGATGAGGACGAGGATAGATTGAGTGACTCGAGGACTAGATTTGCAGGGTGGTGAGATTTGGAAGGAACAGGGGAGGATTGTGTTGGATTAATTTCATAATTAAAAATGGGAGGAAGGGAAGGAGATGGGAAGCGTGTGGGCGTGTCTTCACCCTCTGTTTCTGTCTCATCACCGTTGGCAATGGCGGGATTCCCGAGTGCAGCGGGACGGGCTGAGCGTTTGAAAACACAAACAGTGGCAAGGGCGTAGTCCTTTTCTGGGAAATGGACATTTTTTGGGGTGGATGGTTCTGAGCGGGCACGAAGATGCATCTGCTGAGCCTGCAGGGGTATCAACATGGCAGGGGATGAAGAAGAGAATTTGAGAGAAGGCTTGAGGGGTTTTCCATTCGAGAGAAGAATAGGAGTAGATGCGCCTCTGGGGAGCTGTGGGTGAGGAGAGGTAGGTCGCAAAGTAAGAGAGGAGGAAGAAGAGGGGGAGTCTAAGGAGGGCGGGGAAGGTGAGCGGGAGGTAGGGAAGCGGACGGAGGAGGGCGGGGGAGAGACAGGGCGATGCTCCTCGAGGGAGGAAGAGTGGTCGTCGTCGTCGTCGTCACCGTCGTCGTGTGCAATGTGAAAGACGGGTGATTTGTCGCGTTTTCTCTTTGGGAGGACGCCGAGGGAGTGAAATGTGCCGGGGCCACGTTCACCAGAGAACGAGCGACGACAGAGCGACATCTGCGAAAGACGCGATGGTGGATGGCGTCGTCGAGCACGGCTAGAGAGAAAGAGACGGTCAAGAGAAAAAAAGACGAGTGGGTTTTTGAAATGCCATGTCTCCATAAAACAGGCCGGGCTATCTCGATCGCCGACTGTTTATGGTATGCGCCACTTTCGAATTGTCCAGATCCCGTTCCCGATCACACGGTGCCTCGCTGTGGCCTTATCGTGACAGCGCCAGACGTGAGACCAGACCATTGTGCAGTATCGCGCCATCACCCACCCCCACAATGCCCAGACTTCTTCGAAGCAGCTGTATCCACGACATGACATCGCCTTTCACCTTTCTTGAATTCAGACTCCAACGTCTACTTCTTCGACCTATCGCCGCCGATCTAAATGCTTTGCTTCCTGCACATCCAAGCAATGCACCGGACGTTTTCAAGCCTGGAGCCTCACAGGGAAGCCATACATCCTTACTGCATAGACCCTCATCGTCATCGACGCTGGAAATCGCTCCAACCTTAGATGTCCCCCAGAGCTTCTACACTACCCTTATTTCTACCTTCGAGGGCGGCGGCAGGTCCCCTCGGACAATTCTGTATCTCCCGCGCTTTCCACCCGACGTTGCATCCAAGTAGAATCTTTGCAACCACTTCCCACGATCGTCAATCTATTTCCGCTGTTACGCCTATCGGTGCCCGCTTGATAACGTAATCGTTTCTCTTCACTATCTCATTAGATCTTCAACCCGTCTACTACCGTGTTGCAAGTATCGTTGGGCAGGTCGTGTCGTCATCTCACTACGAGCTTCATATGTGTGCAATATCCGATCATCCAACGAGCCCCTACAATCGCTTAACCAATCTGGAACGTACTATGTGCATGTTTTCTATGCCTCAACTTGATTGCATCACAAATTTCACCTCATTGGCATCAAACACATCCTTGATGATCGTGGCGCTTCTTCTTTTGTTTCATGAATTTGGGACTGCGGTCCGCACATCACCAAACCAGCCGAACGCTGTTACCCTTATCCTGGAGTGTACGTAGTACATGCACCTCACCGTCCCCCTTTTCCACTATCAACTCGGTTATATGACTGCCTCTATGCGATCTACAAATTTCCACTCGTGACGGTTGATACAATCGGTTCGTTTCACGATCACAAATGGTTATGTGTCTGTACTTTCTCGTAGATACCATCCCCGACCAAGTCTCCGACGTTCTTATCTTTTCTCAGGGTTGACCTTCCTGTCTGGAAACTGAATAACAGGGACATTCCCATGTGCGAATCCGCGGTTCCAGCCCTCTCGGAGGCAAAAGAAAAAAAAAGCACCGCGCATATGAGAACGAATCAGGTGCTTTTTCAAACACAGACTCCCATCTGGATTCTGCGCATACACTCTCACATCGTTCTTGCCCAGTGAGTCTCTGTGGCCAGACTCGCTGGCGCATCGCCGTCCTCTCGCCCCTCGACATATCTTGCACCCTCAATTCAAAGGTGTCCCAGCTCATCGAATCTGTCCGCACAAACACCAACTTGAAAATCGGACGGACCCGACACAGATTACCAGCATTCCCTTTTATCGCCGACGCTGCATTGATACATGACAACGGACGCAAAATTCTCGACAGAAGCGGATACCCAAACCGCACAATCGAGCACCACCGCCGTGTCACTCGGATATCTCCGGGTCAAATTCATGATCGTTTTCCTCTTTGCTCGTCGGCGTTCACCCTTGATGCATAGATGATATACGATCATCGTCTATCGTCTACATATCCTATGTACTAGCTTATCGCCACCCGCCCTCTCAGGGTTCCTTGATGCGTAACACACTGCTGGTGCGCTTCGAATTTCAAAATCGACAACTTTTGCTACGCGAGATAATGGGTTACATAGTCCTTGTGTAACCAGGTTCTTGCGCCCTGGTTTGCAGAGGATGGCTAGATGAGTACTAGGTACTAGCAAAGGGATGGCTCGATACAGAATCGTCGTGTAGAATGGAATTCTGATCTACTCACGGGGCAGTCCTACTACTCTTCTTCATAATGTAATTTCTTCTTTCGGCATCAGAGCGGGTCACCCATACCGGGTCTAATGTGGCTGATAGATGGTGATATGATAAGATAAGCACTGCAACATACATGGTGCCACGCTGGCTTGTATCCGCGTTTAGCATATTGTGCTCAAAAGAACGCCGACTGTTTTGTTCACAAGTACATGCCGGCGTTCTATCATGCGCATGCTCATACTCATGCTTTCCCCATCCCCTTGTCCCTCGAGTTTGCAATGCTGTGTCGCATCCCACGAAACCACCCTACTCCGTTTGCGTGCGTCCTTGTCTTGCAAGGTTCACCGATCGACCTTTGGGGTTCGACAAGGGCACGGGACACGCGCCACCTCTTGGCACGTAGCCTACCATTGTACGAAAAATACTTGTCTCAACGCGGACAAGGTGATTGTGATCATTTTTGATCTGATAGAATGGTCGTCTTCTGATTGTAATAAGATCAAGGACGGTCGTGTACTCACGATCGCAGCTCAAAGTAAAAGCGCGTCTTGTTGCCTGTCATCGAATGGCGCTGAGGGATATCCATGTTCGGTGTGTTTGCCGCTTTACCAGACCATCTGACCCCAAGATTTTGCATCTCAGCTGACCACGCTGCAGAATAGATCTAGAAACAGGCACTAGGTGGCGTTCAAAAGTGGAGGGCGCTGTAACGAACAAAGGAGACAAACGTGCAGGATTGACAATTTGGACCGTGTATTAGTGCCGTGCCTTGTCTGATTGAATTGCGCTGACCATCGACATTGGGCTCAACCCCGCTTGTCAAGGCTGAGCGCAGATTAATGTACAAGACGAGCCAGTTGCGTGCTCATGACTCTAAGCGTTGGCGCTGGGGGATATCCATGTTCCGTTTGTTTGGCATGGATCGCAAGGTTTGGCATCTCAACTGAGCACGTTTCCAAGGCACGTCCAGAAAGAGAGAGTTGATTACCAAGAGTGAACGTTTGGGTTTAGAATTGGAGGGCGCTGTGACGATAAAGAAGACGGACATGAACTATGTGACACAAGGTCGCTGCTTTGTTTTCGGAATCAAGTTAATCAGCGGTGTCCATTAAAGCAGTGTTCTCCATCACAAAGTAAATAGAACATACATTTATCTCCTCCAGCCACCCCCTCTGTGACATCTTCCCCGATTAAACCGACTAGAGGTTCCGAGCGGCAAATGTCGCGCCATGCCCTGGATGGTCACTTGCCAAAAATAAATGATGTACATCGAGCTAAAATATACTTACGCTATGCTCTTTGTGGCTTGAAGCACATGGCGACGAGCGTATTGGGTATGGTACGAGGTACCCAAATTCTAATTTTTTTCCCCATGGTGTGAAGCCATGACAGTTGGGGTGTACACCAACTGGGGTCTGCTGACGCTGACTTCCGCCACCCGGTGTTTGCCGGGTAGAAGCTGGAGTTTTGCGCCGCCGCATGAAATTGGGTTACAGTAGCAAGTCACACTCTGCCACGTCATGGCATGCGCCTGGGTCCAGATGAGTGCCGCCTCTCTCGGACGATCCCAACCGAGATGTGTTGCCCAGAACGCGTCCGCCGTCCAGCGTTGGGGCCCGTGGCTACTCGAGGACAGCTACCATGATGCTCAAACAATGTACACTACCCCACGCCTCAGCGCCACCGCCGCCGGCGCAGCGCGACACTAGGAACCCAAGGTACGCATTACGCGGCACCCCGGCCAGAGTAAGGATCCTACTGCGATCCACGCTTCGATTTGCAATATTGCCTTCTCTCACATATTCTTTACGTTCCGACAGCTGAGTTGGGACGGACTTCCTCGTCTAGAAGGACATTTCGAGTATACCCACCACGCCAACGCCGTGGAGGTTTTCGTAATCATCCCCCGATTCTACGTTCGGACAGCACTACGGCTTTAGACGCTTCTTCGTCCCTATGCCTGGGCGCCACATTCCGCCCATCAAACATAAAACACATTTCGAGTATACACTACGCTCGGACAGCACTACGGCTTTGGACGATATGCCTGAACGCCACATTCCGCCCAAGCACATTACGAGTATACTCTCTACCCCAACTTGACGCACAATTTCCTCAGTTTCTACTGACGTGATCGATCGAATGTGATCGTGGTCAGTTGACTTCGCGCGCGCGCGATCGGACCCCTCACTCAACCAGGATGACACACATGACAGAACGTTCCGATGCCCGCATGGTTGGCGGGTGAATATTGTGCAAGTGGGCTCTTTCAACGCATGTCATGTGCCTGTGACCCACGTCTCGAAATCAAATCCGTGGGTAAGGTTTTTACTCCACCTTCTTGGCGCTTATTGTCATATAATGATTTTGACGATCGTGCACGTTTATGTGTCGTGTATTTGATTAGGGCTCTCCACACACGAGGCTTTGTGTTTGTGTGCCTTGGAAATGTGATCTCGCCATGCCAACGTGGGTGAGATCAATCAAGTACTGCGGAGGTGTGAATGCAGTCGCATGGGTCGTGGAACTTATCACAATCTTGTCATACGTAGGTCAGTTACAGTGACACTCGGAGCCTTTTTAATTGCTGTTGATGAACAACGATCAGTTGTAATGGGAATGAATGGAGGGAAATATCAGGCTTTCAAGTCCCATCACACGTCGACCGTGTCCAATGTCGTCTGTCAATAAGTTCGCTTTGTCTGTTCTTCTGGATCAAGCGCCACAAGGGCTAACCCGGAGTCACAGTACTCTGGCTGTGTGGCAGATGCCAGCGAGTGTATCGGTACGCGTCAAAAAGACGAGCGACGATGCATAAGCGAATCTAACCCTTGATGGTGAGTCAACATGTTACTACAATTTCCGAGGACTTGTCGTGGTAGTAATCATCGTTCCCATCAGAATCCTTATCTGCGTCGTAAGCCGTAATGCGATCGATAAAATACTTGCCATAAGGATTTGACTATTTAACCTCGACGTGAAAACATAATACGTTCAGGCATCCTGACATGTCTCGGATCCACTCTCCGGTCTTACCGCTGGTCAGGTGGTTCACGTTGAAACCTGGTGACCCGACCCTGTGGCGTCGTCTCAGGCTGAGCGTGCCTGCAATGCCAAGGGTTGCAATTCTCAAGTCCGGCATCCAGGACGCGTCGCTTCCAGATGTGCGACCGGGCAGATATGATAACGGCGCGCGCAAAATGCAACGCACATATAGACGCGCTGAATGCTGGGTAGAGACCTGAGGCATACTTTGGCCGCGTCCGCTCGCGTTGAGCAGGGCATCGGACTTGCAAGCCTTACAGTAGACGCACGAGTCCATAGTTGCCGATGAAGTCGTTGCTTACTCCAAGCGCGATAGTCCTCGGTCCCTGAATAAAACACCGAGATATGTGCAACGTTAACGTGACACACGGTCATGTCAGGGTTCTCAGCGAGAAGACAAGAAAAAGGAAAGTCGAAAGAAGACCGCCAGAAAAAGAAAAAATGTACACGAACGTACGCACGCACCACAACGTCATTGACGAGAGTCTCCGGGTCCGCTGCCCGTTTGGCACATAAACCATGTCAGAGTGCCCTTGTCGGTTACGTCAATTTAGAGATCCTGATACAATCAATGCCTTGGCGCTTGTGTCAACGAATGCGGCTCTAGAGGGGCGGAAAGTATAGATAAGTGAAGCGAGCGTATCATGGACGGTGGCAGGACAGCGCACGCGCACGTTTGACGCAGTGCATTTAGTCAACGCTGTCGCCAGCATCTGCGTAAAGATATTTGATTTGATAACGAGCTGGAACGTGCGACTCATCGGCGCTCATACCCTATATCCTATCTCGCATGCGCGCCAAGCGACGATACGTGGGTGCAGTTGAATGGAATGGGATGGCAGCTCAGCGCCGTAGCGACGATTAGTCTTGTATCCAAGGGTAACATGTAAAAGCCGGGGAACTTGTCGGATATCAATCCGGAAAAAACGGAGTGAATAGTCAGTCCTGTACATGACAGAATGTGAGACATTGGTCAGATATTGACCATCCCGACTCTGGATGCCCATGATCGTGGCCCCCAGTGGCCTGAATGTTTGATTACCTTGACCACCAGCCTGGGCATCCGTAAACGCTACCTTGCTAAAGTTGGCAAGCGGAACAATGCCGTTTGCCACATAAGCTTCAACGATCCACTCTGCGTTCTGCCCACAGAGCGCATGACTAGATTGGAGATACTGGGTGGTGGACTGTTGGTTGCTGAGATTTTGGATCGTCGCAAGGCCCGATGTCGCATTCGAAGCACTGACTGTGACTTTGATGTTGTCTCCAGCAGTGATGGTGAAGTTGCCTTGGAATGCTCCCGATGGGCCGGGGTACCATTCCCACACAGCTATACGCAACAACGGCAGTGACAACAAAAAGGGTGAGCAAAATTGTGGATATGGATTAACACCTTACCATCGTGAGCGGGCCCAGTGGGAGTGATAGAGACGACAACCCCGGCCTGAAGAATAACGCCGCACGCGATACCGTCGATACCGACCCAGGCTGCAGCACCAGCGCCATTTGGACCTGAAATGCCAGGAACGGTGAAAGTGCCAGTAACGGAATTAAAGGTTCCCTGTCGAACCAAGACAATATGAGATCAAGAATGACACGGTCCAAGAGATCATTGACACACATTAGGCTTCTGCAAATAGGCACCAGCCCAGTTTCCAGTCCATATGACTCCGTCAGAAGCATCATTGGCTCGCTTCTCAATAGGAATAGGATGAAACTGGGGATGGCGATACTCGCGACGGCGACCCGCCAGAACTACAGAAGCGAGCGAGAGGCCGGAGATGAGTACGAAATTGAATCGCATTGCAAACTTGAACTTCAACAAGGTCTACAGGTGGAACTGACAGTTGAGGCTGGGATTGTGGTTGAACCATGCCCTCGTGCTTTTATGCGTTCCACAGGCCGGCCTACATGCTGCAGCGGAGCATGACAATAAACCTGAAACACTGCAAGAACATCAGTTAATCGCGAATTGAGGAGGGAACACCTGTGGATCCCACTTATTTAATGATATTAGACAGCTACTAGAGACTAGCCATGACGTGCCGGCCATTGTCGGTGCCTGTCCCTCAGCATGTCAAAGTGTGCCTCCAAGCATGTGGCCCGCCAGGACTGGCACTCCTGACATGCGTGACAATGGCCATGGTATGTTGACTGATGTGGGTGCGCCTCCAAGTGGTGAGTACCACGTGGCCTGCCAGGCGTGACAAGGATCACGTCCACGAGACTATGTCCGAATGTGGTCCTGGAACAAGTCAGTGACTGAGGTGTGATCTACGCGTATCACCCCTCTTTGTGACTACACCAAATGGCCACTGTGCAGGTGCCATGCACGTAAATAAATACCAACAGGTTCAATAGTCCCAACAAACTTGGACAAAGGTACGCCACGTTTACTGGCAGAATGCACCCAAAATTTTTTGTCGCACAGCAATTTCTTGTCAGTTTCCAAGGAAGCACCAGTGTGGCATGACCCTTGGTGTCGGCTGACTATCTCTGTAGATGGACATGGAATGATAAGCATCAATGGATCTCGGTGGCAGTGAATACTGCAAGTCTTCATTTCCGTGACGTCACAAACAACCACTTCCGCGGGCTTGCAACGTTATTGCATAATTGAGTCGTTTGAGAGGTGATATTGGAGGGTGGCTGGTGCCTCTTTGAGATGTAGGGGATTAGGAGCATATCGAGGTGAACATTGAAAGGGATCCAGATCAATACTCCAGATCATCATGCTAAGAGGCAAATGGTCTGATTGATGCACGTCCGACAAGAGGTGATGGTACGTAGAATACGGATGAATCCCCCCGAAGGAACGGAGAATAAACCAGGTCAGTTGGAGTGATGGAGTACATGGGTGATACTACAGATAGATGGCGAGGATAAGACATCGCAATAGCCGGGAAAAATACAAGCGCGATGCAACTGTTTCGTGTAGCTTGTATCCATGTATGTGGGTAAGACATACTGGTAAATTACTGCAGAGATGGGGAGTACACCTCTAAAGAGAGTGATTTGGCTACACCATCATCCCGCCACCATCATAAGCATGGTGGTTCGGAGAGGGTCCTTGGGCAAAGCACCATTTCGAGACAAAGGCAGCGTAGAAGGAATTACTGTCGTGTGAAGTCTTTGTCCTCGGTGGCGATGGAATGCCACGATGCCATTCAGGCGACTCCGAGCCAGACACAAGATCGACATGAGGACAAGACAATCCCTCGAGCATAGGCTCGGTAGGCGCTGACCAATCCCAACCTTCAATATCGTGCTCACTTGAACCATATGTGGAGCCTGTTGCGGGTGGTCCTATGATTACGCGGGGGACTATTGTAGGCGAACCGGAGGGGGTCGAAAGCGTCGAGGAAGCTGGTGACGTAGAGTCTTCGTCAGCTGATGACCGCAATGCAGCCGAGGGCGGCAACAATCTATTAGCCCAAGGTGGTGATGAAGTTTGAGGGGAACACACAGAGGTATATGAGACAGATGGGGAACAAATTGCTGGGGGGGCATAATTGCATAGATTGAATTTTCTAGTATGCCGGAGCGTCAAATGCCTCTCCTCCTTGTCGTTCAAAACAGACAGGACCATGACGTCTAACGGATGCTCATTCAAGCGAGTCATCGAAGGTTGAAGTTGAGTGCGTGGTGAAGAAATCGGTGCTAATATTCACGAATTAAGTATCGCCTCTTGAATAGTAGAAACGGAGAAATAACAGTACCAGAGACAGTTTCCGGGTGGGGTACACTTCCAGGGGATCTTGGAGCGGTAATGGCGGGTCTGAATCCGATACGGTAATTCAGACCACCATTGTTATCCCACCATTCACCACCCGGGCCATACTGCGAGGAACCAGGCTCAGGGTATGTCGAACCAATGCGGTAGCGAGCAGTGAGCCACAGAGTGCGGGTGCTCCAGCAGCGAGTATCGCCCTCCAGATGGATTGTAAACGCAAATCGATCCCACCCTCTTCCCCTCTGATGGATAGTGTCACTCATGGTGGGAGGAAGAGTTTGGGAGGGTGGAAGAGAGAGAGACTCGACGTAATGAGCACCGACCTCGCTAACAGTTTCCCAGTCGTCGAGGGTAAAACGGACGGCGACATGTTTTTCGAACGCTAAATTGCAGACGAGGATAGATCCTGTGAGTACAGGTTTCGTGGTCGTGCTGGTGGATGAGGACGAGGATAGATTGAGTGATTCGAGGAGCAAATGGGCAGAAGGGGAAGGTTTGGAAGGAACGGGAAATGAATTGACTGGGTCAATTTCGTAATCTGAAACAGAGGATAGGGAAGGAAACGGGAAGCGTGCGGAGGGAGCGACCTCGCCCTCTGTTTCTGTCAAGTCACCGTTGCCGTTGGCAAGATTACTGAGTGCAGCAGGGCGAGCTGAGCGGTCATAGACACGGATGGTGGCAAGGGCGTCGTCCTTTTCTGGGAAATGGACGCGTTTTGCAGTGGGTGGTTCTGAGCGGGTGCGATGATGCGTACGGCGAGCCTGAGGTAGTGATGTGGAAGATTTAAGAGAAGATTTGAGTGGTTTTCCATTTGAGAGAATGGGAGCAGATGCGCCTCTGGAGAGCTGAGGGCGCTGAGGAAGAGGAGGACAGGGAGAAAGCTCGTTGAGGGAGGAAGCGTGGTTGTCACCGTCTCCACGGGCAATGTGGGGGACGGGAGATTTGCATGGGAGAACGCCGAAAGAGTGCAACGTGCCGGAGTTGGGCTCATCAGAGAATGAGCGACGGAGTAGAGGACGGGCAGGCATCTGTGAATGACGTCAGATGCGCTGGTGGATGGCACAGTGATCGAATGGCTCACTCTACACAGTGAGACGAACAACTGTTGAGTGTTGAAAGTAGAAACGGTGCAAGTTGCGGCGGCGGCGTGAAGCACAAACTGTGCTGGCATCTTGTTTTATAGACAACAGCCATCCTCTCCGAGATCTCCCCAGCTAGAATGTAAGTAAAGTCGGACTGATGCGCCGAGATCTCGACCATCCCATATCCGATCACGTGCCTTGCAGTATCTGTCATGCAACACCGCCCATGTCCCGACTTGATCCTATTCAGCTTGATTCGGATCCCCAGGCCCAAGTCCAGGCCAATTCTACGCTCTCGTCCCTCATCGCCCCTTCGTGGCTGTCACCCCCATCAGATCCCCCCATCTGTCACCGGCAAATCAGTCATTCAGACTCATTCTCAGACTTCTGCAACTTCTTTTTCCTTGCGTTCTTCATCTATTCCTGCCGTTTCCATGACATCGTCTTTCGCCTTTCTTCGAGCCGAATCCAAATCCCTGTCTACAGCATGGTTCCCCACAGAGCAAATCCACGGGCCTCAGTCCGCAAGCTTGGCACTGCATACGGGAGGCAAAACTCAAGCTCACTTACCCCCACACTATTTAACCTGACCATAACCCACCTCATCGGCCAACGGTGGTCCTCTTAATTCCCAACGTACCTCATCCGCACACAGATTTGGCCAGCCCTGGTGCAACTGCACAAGTGAGTTCGATCACGCATCCAAAAAAGAGCCCCCAAAAGTTATCAGTGTCACATCTCCAACATGGATGGCGTACAATCATCCACATATCTGATGGCACATAATCATCACTAGTTTATCGTTACCCGCGCTTGGCTGCGCCCGGGCTCCTTGGCGGCGATAGCTACCCCCCAGTAAGCTTTGGTCCCGAAAATCGACTTTCGGTACCTGAGATGACGGTCACCTGGGGCGCAGAAGGATGCCATAGATGGTAGCAAAGGGAGATCGGACGACGGTGAATGGATATCCGGCACATTCGCGCAGCGATCAAACGTGTCTCACCGTGGACAAGATGATCGTGATCAAGTTACTTATAGCTTGTTGTCAATATGGACCATTGATATAGAGGTCGTTCCCAATGCGCGGTCCTGACCATCACTGCCATCCTCCCGGTCAATCGCCCATCCGGTCCAATCCGAGAATCTGGCGGAGTAAACTTTTTACCATCCAACTAGTGACCATACTTCTGATGGCTCGAAGCACATGGCAATGAGCGTATTGGGTATGGTACGAGGTACCCGTAGCCTCATACTCGAGAATCGACTGCACCCCAGACCACTCTGGGTCTGGAACTGACTCCAATGTTTCACCATGCACCATTTACCGATCGAGTCGCTTAGTAGCACCCGTCTAGACCACTATTCTGATCGCCGCTCCCAGACCAAACCTGGACACGAAGGTTCGAGTGACATTCTAGAACGGCTGTTACATATATATACCCCGCAGTCGCCGGAGAAACTCTACCACAGTCCGGAAGACATACGCCATGATGGCATGCCTCTCTTACCACACGTGTTTCCTAGAACGCGCACGTCCACGTGCCTAGTACAGCTACTTGAAGCATGGCGCCCCCAACGCATTGGCACTACCAATTCCGAATTCTGTGGAGCGCGCGAGCCTTGGACTGCGAGGTCCGCAGTCTCGTTGGCAGTACATATTTGGCCTAGGTACTGTCGTGATCCGCGAGCGGATCTCGAATCCACAGCCGCTCTTCGATCCGAGCCTTTTTGACGATTCGAATTCCTTCTCCGTTTCCGTGGGCGTATTATGAGGACATACACAGCGCGCTGCGCCGCCCCGCTCAGCACCCACCAGTGATAGATCAAATGTGATCAGTGGTGATCAGTGGACTTGCATGATCAGCCGAGTCACTAGCACTCAGTTACAAGTACTCAGTCCCCGCAGTAACAGCGCCTTCCGACGCCAGCGGACAGCTGTCCGACTCAGCCGTTTCCTTGTTACCCCGCACTTTCAGCTGATGAACTCGTACATTTATGGTGTTTAGTAAGCGCGCTTCCTTGATCCGTTCTTGTGAACCGAGTATAGCGTCACAAGGTTAACCTAGAGACGTGGAACAAATATGAATATGAATATGCTGGCTGTGGCAAGTGCAGCAAGTGTGTACGTGGTCGATCCATCATCGCCTCCGATCCAACGAGTCCATGCGTCAGAGAGAAGTGAAACGCTAACCGGAGAAGTCATCTGAACCTTAACCTGTTTACGACATCGAGCATCCATAGGTGAATCCAGTGTCCATTGCCCATCGACATCGTTCAATGTCACCGTTCAGCGTTTTAATTCTTCATCCCATTGATCTACCAAGTACGCCAAACGCTTGTGACCAAACTTTGGATCTGGCTCGTCCCACATGACGTGCACAGTGGCTATGCGATACGTGGTGCAAGAGTAATGTATACTGCAGTTCGTTCTGGAACTGACGACAATCAGCATATGGATTCGAGTATATGACTTGGAACGAATACATACCATAATACGTCCGCGATCCAGGTGTCATGGCATTTCGGGTCTGCAGAGCGTCAAGAGACTCTGGTCCTGTTTGGCGATCCAAATCCAAACCTGTAGTGTCGTCAGAGCGTGCCTTGCCGTTGCCAGTCAAGCTTTCAAGTCCGGCATCCAGGGACGTGTTACTTCCTATAAGTACGTGCGACGGATAGATATGATAACGGAAGACAACGGTACATACAAAGGGTGGCGCATAGGCACGCCACAAGTATGCTGGGTAGAGTTATAAAGAGTCACCTTGGCTTCATTCGTTGTTCAAGTTGCAGTGGACACGCTTCGCAGCAGACGCACGAGTAAATTATTGTAATGTCGATGCCGGCGACGTTGCTTGCTCGGAGAGAAATGTTCCAAGCGCGGCGGTTCTAGGGCCCATGAATAAAATCGGAGATACACAATTTACACCTACCATGTCGTGACACCACCATCTGACGTGACTGTCAATCGTAACTGTGGTGACAGACGTACATGTTAGGGTGCTTAGGAGAGAGAAAGGAGTGCGGGAAAAAGACTGCCTGAACGTACACTGTGCAACCCGATCGTGACAACGTCATTCCGAACGAGGGCCACTAAGTCCGTCACTGGGCAACATACCACTGTCAGCGCGTGATCTGGACGTAACTGACGAGGGCGGTCTAGCAGCGGATAGGGTCTAAGAGAGGGAGAAAAGCATAGATATGTAACGCGAGCATATCATGGACGACCGCGGACGCACACGTTTAACGACCTGCACTTGGTCAATGTTAACCGCCAGCGCCTGATCAAGATGTTTGATTACACGCTGAAACGTGTTAACACCAAGCGACAAGACATACGTTCGAGTGAGGAGGCAACCTAGTTTGGCGACGATTAGACTCTTACTGTACCTCCCGTGTATGCAAAGGCAACTTGTTCAAGCCGAGTAACTAGTACATCAACCCGGAAAATGCGGGGTTATGTAATTGTCAGTCCTGTGAAAAGACATTACGTGGCGGTTGAAAACTTGCGACATGCGTGGGCAGTGTTAGGCCAGCAAGTCAAAATGACTGAGGAAGCAATTCGACTAGAATGACATGTGTATCGGTCAAGATTTGCCTGGCGTTTCATGGTGCGGGCACATACTGTAGCCGTGCTGCGACGTTATCGCTTGACAATTCCGCAGGTCATTTGAGAGCTGCGATCGGAGCATGGTTAGCACAAACAAAAATGAAGAGTCGTTCACGTGCTCCTGCGAGCTGAAGGCGGTTGTATCCCACTGGGGTTGAGTTTGGCACCGTAGGAGAGAACCAGCGCTCGTGCAGGGACCATTAGAGGCCCAGAACAAATATGACGGTATCTTTGCCCTGCGAACGATTTTTGTGCCGTTGCTGATAACGAGGGGGAATAAGGTGATCCTGACCTCCACACAAACGCCTCTTTGACTTGATATCAATAAAAATTCTGATAGGTAAGGGCGGGGCTTGCGCAACAGGGGTCAGTGCGTCCCATCTTGCCCCATAATGGCCTCCAAGGGACAAAGCTGTGCGCGTGACACCTAGGGATTTTTTACTGCGATTTTCCCTGGACGTTGAAAGTAAGGCTAGTCGACGGGGACTGTATACTTGCAAATGCGTAATGTTTCGCCATGCAATTCATCTCCGCATCCGTTACAAGGCAAAACATTGGATGCGGCGGAAGCGATTCGATCCGCGCCACCATTATCTATCATACGCTGTGTTCGTTTCTTCCATGCGAGCCCACCTTGTAATACTGACGTGTCACCCACCTCACGTCCATAATCATGGACAATGTACCGGAATGGAATCTAATTATGGAATGATGCACCGATATGGTACCGGGACACCTGGGGAACCTAGCCAAGGGGTCAATCGAAACTAGGCAGAGTCCCGGTGAAAACGAAGATAGACCATCTACTCTCAGCTCAAAAGAGTGTTCCGCAACGTTTGCATTAAGAGGAGGGCAATTATATGACACAGTTGTCCAAAATTGCGTCTACTACTCTTGGACATGAGCATCTGTCTCACACAAAAACAGTGAGCAATACAAGTACTCACTCAACGTGTGCATCCACCCAACTAGCAGATGGCTTTCATGAAGAATATAGCTCTTCTTTTGTTTCGACGCCTAGACACGTCCCCAAGTCAGCGACAAATTGTTTGAAAAAGATAGCATTTGTCAACGACGTACCCAACTCCTCGCGAAGGGGCTTGAGCTCGTCCATGTACGCCTGGTACTGCTGCTTGTTCTCCACCTTCTCCTTGACACCCTCAAATATACGAACGGCTGTCGCGTAGTCGTTCACACGGCGCGCCGCGCGGACAGCAGCCTCGATGACGCTAGGAGAAGGAACGAGGTCGTGGGCAAAACAGTTGTTCAAGCCCCGTTGTACCTCGAAGAGGTCTTCTGCGCCTTGGAAGAAGGCGACGTAGCGGTCCGAAAAGGCTTCAAAGGACTCTTGACTGTGTGCATCCGACGAGGAGAAGCGCACACTGGCAGGGAGAGTAGGGGCAACCCGACGGAGGGCTACGGTAGGACGTGCACGGAGGACGGAGGACACGATACGCATGTTGGTTGGAGGAGGAGCAAAGAATAGCAGACTTGATCGTTGAAAACGTGGGAATCTCGTAACAATTCCGGCTCGCTCCGTTGTGGCTGTGCTAATAAGATATAGCAGTAGCATCTTACAGTCAGGCTAGTAACTCGACGCTCAAAGTCGTTCTATGTACAACTACGTGCAGGCGACGTCATTCCGCTCGACGACGACGGGACCGACACGACGAAACACAGACGTCCGTGTCATACACCCACCCGTCATCCCGTCTCACTAGTTCAGTCAACCATTTATGGGCAGCGCTCGGGCCCATCGAAGTGTGATGTTTTCAACGCGCCCGTCTCTTCCTCCGAATCTACTGCATCTCTGTCTCCTGTTTAGTTGGCGCCATCGTCCGATCTTCTCGTCCTAATCGTCTTAGCCACCCTTACCTTGGCGTGTAAGGACACAGACGGTAGTGGTGCGTGCGGTAGTCGCAATGTTTCAAGTTGGCAGCTGAAACGGATAGGCCAAAGAACTCATTACTGTTAGTAACTACTATTAACAACGACGTGACCACTGACGGCTACTGGGCCGTGAGGAGGTTGTGTATCAGAAGAGGCAACGTCGAATAAGCCGACTCTGAGCCTGTTGGACCAACAACTGGTTTGATTCGTCCTGCTGGAGAGCGTTGAGTCTTCCGCGCGGTCCGGGAATGGCCATTTCTATTTGCAGAACTGATTGCTATTTACCAATGCCGCATCATCCAGCGAGGTTTCGCCGGGAGGTTACGTATGTCACTCTCACTTGCAGCATGTTTGACCATTGTCAGCAGAGGTACTTGACCTGTGCAACACATAAAAGCATGAGGTCGCGGTGCGCTTTCGATCCTAATCTCACCCACCGGGATCATCCATAGACCATTGTGCAACTTCGCGTTCGCCATGCGCTTCATTTCGGTCCTCATTCCTAGCTTCTTCCTCATTTCTTCAGTTCTGGCGGGTCGCCGTCGTGAACACCACTTGTCCCAGCCCCACAATCTTGCCAAGAGGTCTACCAGCGCTGCCTCTAACAGACCCACAAACGGTAACAAAACTTCCAACTGCTGGTGCTGTCTGGAGCAAGCCTAATGTATGACGTCGATCTCTTGAACCATAAAATATTGCGGGTCAAAGGGTTCACTCTACTGCCTCTGCCGTGGTCGGGATCGACGGAGACACGTGCACCGATGTCAGGTTTCACGCCGGGGTCCTCTTTACTGTCACCCCTAGTGGGCCCAGTTACTCTGGTAAGGAGGGGTCAAAAAATGCGTCCACTCTCTGTCTCAACTGATTTTTGTCGTTGTTGCGTATAGCTTGGTATGAGTGGGACCCTGACAGCACATACTTGTCCGATCCGTCCATCGACATCTCTCCTGGAGACGTGATCAGGCTCACAGTCAGCACGCCCTGGAACGAGACGTCGGGCCTTGCGGCGGTCCAAAATCTCAACAATAGCCAATCCACCATCCAGCATTTCAACTCTCAACGTGCACTCTGTGGGCGGAATGCAGTGTGGATCGTCGTAGATTACGCGAAACCCGCTGGTCTTCCTTTGGCCAACTTTGGCACGGTGAACTTCTTAGAGGCTAAGGCTGACGCGAAAAATGGTCAAACCTACCTGTCTCAGGGTGCCACCGTCACTGAAATCGTCGAGCTGAACGATCAACCTCTGACGTCTGTCTCGGTCAACAAGGATATAGTTCTCAGTCTCTAGAGAATATACCGCTAGTAATCGGCATTCTCATGCAGGCACAACGATTTGACACATTAGTTGACCGCTCGATTGTGAGAATCCAATGATTGATCGGAATCAGATACAGAGTCAGAGACCCACCTACCCGTGCCTCATCCCACATCCTCCTTCACATTCCCATTTGGCCTACACATACTTGGTAGTGACTAAACGCTCACCAGCTGAGACAGAAGCCTTCACTTCACCGTTCTGCTCGAATTCAAAAATGGGGTTCCTCTGAGGCCTCTCAGTTTGACGTCACCAACTTCAAATAGTAGAGGCTCCATTGTCTACCCCCTGCCGTGCTCGCATTGAACCATGAGACGGTTTTTCAACTACAGTGATCGTGGCGACTAGGCCTACGATACTAAAGGTGACGCCGGAAATAATTGTTGATAAGTCTGGCATATGCAGATCCCTGTCGGGAAGGCGTAACATACAAATAGTATCGTCAATCACCTATCCCGGCGGGCCGGGCGAAAAGTGGTACATACCTGATATGCGAAGCGACACAGCCCTAGCCACCAGCTATTCGTTTTGGTCGGTTTTCGAACTATGTAGCTCACTGCGAGCGGAAGATTACCACCGGCTCCCAGAACGTTGGAGGCTAGGAGACAACGCAAAACCGGATACGTATCAGTTCGACTGTAACTCGTCACCTTTGTCTACAAGACTCGTCCGAGTCAGCCATCAGCCTAGATGAGATGATGTACAACGTATTGTAGATGGGATAAAGAAAAATATCACACAGGATACATCCAATTGTATCCAATGACTCACTACAATCTCATAGTACGGTCTCCCCACCGGGTTGTCAAGCACATAGTATACAAATGTTTTCAGGGCACCAGATGAGATCGATGTGACATTTCGAAGCGACTACTGAGATCTGAGAGACTCACGACTCACGAGGTGGCGATAAACAGCGTCGTGACTGACTGGATGACCGCTTACAGTTGCGGACCGTCAGCACTGTAACAAAATATGACTAGAGTCGGTGTATACCTTACTTGCAGGAATGTACTGGGATTTATTCATGCAGAAGAGGCGGAACAAGTCAGCAACTCATACATTACGGGCAATATATTCAGGACCTGGCAGACAGCAGGTGCAAAACAGGAATGGATGAAAGGTAGTACACGAATACTGCGACCATCCGTTACAAGTTTGAACGGCGCCATGACCAACCTTGAAGAAAGCCGTAACGGGAGTAAGAAAATTACTCAATCAACCCTCCTTCTGAACAAGACCTTCGCACAAGGATTAGGCAACGTCCAGGACCCGAAATGCAGGCTGCGCGGGTGCGTTGTGCTGTCCTCCAACTTGATGTCGTATGTCGTAATGATATGCGCCATCATGGATTTCATCTCGGTTGCCGCCAAAAAACGTCCAGGGCTATCATATCATTCAATCATGTTCAATGGTCCATTGCAGACGAGGAAAATGAAAACTACATACCACGCGCGTTTACCGTGTCCAAAGGGTTGGTACTCGAACGCAGTCGAGACGAATCGCTGCTTTCCATCCTCTCCGCCGTCATGATCTTCTTGCATTCGGGCAAATCGGAAGGGCTCAAATACGTGGGCATTCTTGTAGAACTTGTCGTCATAATGTAGAGATCGAGAGGGGACACTGATCGTCGTTCCTTTTGGGATGCAAGTCCCGTCTGAAAACGTGAAGTCCTTCAAAGCCTTGCGCATGAGACTCACTGATGAGTTGAGTAGTTAGAATGACCACCTTACAAAGAATGCAGACACGCACGAGCACTCAAACCTTCCATACGTTGGCACTCCCTGAGGAAGCTATCGACTTTATGCATCTTATCTAGTGCAGTCTTCGACCACCCTTCCTTCTCAACGATTGCTTCAACTTCCTCACGAAGTGGTTGGATACACCAAGAATTTGCCGCAAGATAGAACAATGCATGGGTGAAGCTCTACAGTGGAGTATACATTGGGTTGAGTTAGGACCGGTGTATTGATTGCGACGTACACTGGAAATCGACTGGCACAGAAACCAATCAGCTCTTCTGGCACAGATACAAAACTACAACTCACGTGAATAGCAGCCAAATTGACAAGGAGCACACGAGTTGTCAAGGACTTCACTGTCAGCTCAGAACCTTCTGCTTCCTCCATAAACCATGATAAAAGGTCGTTCTGTTAAGGAAAGCAGTGAGCATCCTTGCATTAGGTGAAAGAGTCGACAAACAGGCATTTCCGACAACTTGTTCCCATATTCGTTCAAACGTTTCATCCGCTCTTCGAATATTGGACGAATATGCTCCACACAACTCATAGTATCTCGAGAGGGGGTCGTAAGGAAACTGGCAGCCAGACTGATTCCAAGTTGGAAATTAGACCTTGACAGGTAAGCGAAACAATTTACCGCCTTATAAATTTAGGGAACAGCCCAATTGTAAGCCCTGCATTGATGATGTTGATCGAATACTGGAGGTTGAGATCAATCCAATCTGGGTCGCGGCCTAAAACAATGAATGAAGAAATACAAGGTATGAGTGGGAAGAAAGCATACACAATGGGAGGCCGACGAATAGTCTGTTGCTTGTCCTGCAGACAATCTGTTGCATGGCACTCAATGCTGGTACGCTCTTCCACTCTGAGCGTTCTAGAGGTCAACACACGGCGAACCATCACCAAAGCCGACTTCTCACCGTAGTCTCTGAGGTCCAGAACATCGTCAAATGCTGTGAGGATTTCGTCCCTAATTCCAGGATACAATAATCCAATGTTCCGTGTAAGTTGCGAGCGAATGACGCCAATAGAATGAGCGTTAACTAGGATCACGTCTCCCAGCATATAACGACCGTTGAGTCTCTGCCAACGGCATTCAATATGAGTAAGTTTCGAAACAAGAGGACAACCTCTCACATCGCTTGCGGCTTCTATTAAAGAAAGCTCATCTTCGGGCGCTCTCAGTAGTTCTTCTACGTGTTCACGGCTGCTCAGAATGACTGTCCAGCCGTACACATCCGCGACTTTGAACGGTACGGACTTGTACTGAGAAATCATCTTAGCATACGAGAAAAAGGTGGAGAACAGACTTGCCTTCTCGTATCCTTCTTGTATAATGTCTACACCGTTTGTCGGGAACTTGAAACCAGCACCCCAGGAGCCAAGAAAGCTACTGGATTTGACAGTAGGGAAGGCGTCGAGCTAGCGAAACAAGTCATAATTCAGTAGGAAGAGTGAGTGAGTCTTATTCACTTTATGACGCCGAGACAACCCGGCGACGACGACCAAGGCAGCAACAATTCCTGCGACGCCATAGAAAGGGACGCCTAGAAATTTATCTCCTAGCCTCAGCACCTGGAGGCTCATCACGAGTAGTTCCGGAACTGAATGTTTAGAATATTTACAACCAGGCATGCACCTATATAGCCCTCGGAGGGGATAGGAACAAATTTGTCTCGAATCAGCGAGTTGAAACCGGACGACTCTTCAATGGATCATGCGGTCTGAGAAAATGACGTAGCAAGCTCACACAACGACTGCATCAATGTTTAGCACCAACCTAGATGTGGAGCTAAACGTGGGGGCCACACTTGTGATTTATTCTCGAGTTTGAGTAGAGGTCGAACTTGATGTTTGGTCGAAAGGCGGGAGATGTGTAGAAACTCCAATTAGTTTTGACGTGCTCTTCGTTACACCAAAAATGTGAATTTAAACATAAAGAGTCTGCAAAGTCCACTCAGTCGATTCTATTACGAAACAGGACCTTGGCATGGGGATTGGCTGAGATAAAACTGCCAATATGCCAGCTCGGTGGGTACGTCTCATTGTCCTGCAATCTTACGTCATACGTCACAACGACGTGGGCCAGCATCAATTTCAGCTCGTTTGCAGCGAAGAAGCGTCCAGGGCTAACAACATGATCAGAGTCAAGTAGAAGATGAAAGACGCAAAGTCGTACCAAGCCTGTTTGCCATGTCCAAAAGGTAAAAACTCGGCCGAAGTCGAAGTACATTGATGCTTTGAATGACTGCCATCTTCGTTGTGCACCCCAGTAAATCGGAACGGCTTGAATACATCGGGGTTTTCGTAGAAATCTTTGTTGTGATGGATTGATACGGTCGCCGCGGCAATCAATGTTCCTTTCGGTATAAAAGTTCCATCCGAGAACGTGAAATCTTTCAAAGCCTTGCGTGAGAGGGACGCTGATGGGTCGAGTAATCAGGATAATCCTTGCATAGAAACAAATGGGAGGACGTTTACCGAAGAGCATTCCCTCGAAACGTAAGCACTCCTTGAGGAAGCTATCGACTTTTCGCATCTTCCCTACTGCAACTTTCGACCATCCCTCTTTCTGCACGATTTCCTCCACCTCCTCACGAAGTGGTTGGATGTACTGAGGATTTGCTGCAAGGTAAAAGAGCGCCTGTGTGAAAGCCTATAATGTCGTTTATATCAGAATGGAATGAAGTTACCGCGGGCTCGTACGTACCCCGGCGGTTGACTAGAGCACAACTTGAAGAGTGAGGTCCATTACAACGGGTTCATACCTGTACTCACATGAATGGCTGCGAAATTAATAACCAGCATACGACGTGTCAAGCGGTCCACTGTTAGTTCCGCACCCTCTGCTTCGTCCATCAGCCACGACAGAAAGTCGTTCTGTCACAAATCACAGTGAACACTTTCTCATTAGCAATGAAAGTCACAAACAGGTTTATCATCCCACTCCGTTCCATACTCGTCCAGGTATTTCTGTCGCTCCTCAATTATTGGACCCAGAAGCTTCGCGCCGCGCCTAATGCACTGAGGGACTCTTGTAAAAAGCCGAGCAGCCAGACTGTGAAGGTGTAAGGGCTACATCTAGGACAACGAAGGGAATTGACTTACGGCCGCATGAATTTTGGAAACAGACCGATTATAACACCCCCCGCTATCATATCAACCGTACACCGGATGTTGAGATCTACCCAATCAGGATCACGACCTAGTGTGATCGACTAAGATACGAATGGCGAAAGGCAATGGACAGAGTACATACATAACGGGAGGCCGACGAATACTCTATTGCTTGTCCGGCAGACGATCTTTTGAATGATGGTTAAGGCTGGTACACTCTTCCACTCTGAATGTTTCCAGGTGAGTTCATGACAAACACTTGTCAGTTCAGATTCCTCACCATTTTCGCTGAGGTCCAGAAGGTCCGTAAAGGATGTGACGATCTCATCTCTGATATGGGGAAATAGGACTTCAAGGTTTCGAGTGAGGTGGAGGCGAATGACTGAAACGTGGTAGGAGTTATGATGAACTTCGTGTCCCAACGAGTACTCGACCTGAATTTGCTGCAGACGACATTGAAAAATGAATTCACAAGGAGAGAATCCCTACTCACATCATTAATGGCTTCCACGAATGATAATTCGGCGGATGCTTTTGCCAGCTCTTCTACGTGTTCACGACTGCTTAGCATGACTGTCCAGCGATTGGGCTCCGCGACCTTGAATGGTGCAGACTTGTACTATGGGATACAGTGTTACTTGTTACAACACAATTACCGATGGACGTGCGGAACTTGCTTTTTCGTATCCTTCTTGTATGACACTTTGAGCGTTCATCAGATACTTGAAACCGCCCCACCAGGAGCCAAGCCAACCACTTGAACCTACAGCTGGGATTGCATCGAGCTGGCAATGACCACAAGGGTTCAATCAGGAACATGAGGAATTTTAATCATGGGCCGCTCACATTGGGACGTTGCGACAGTTTTGCAACTATAGTGATCGCAGCAACCAAGCCAACAACACCATAGGTGACACCTGAAATACTTGCCAGTAGTAAGTGGAGACTCATTGTCAGGGTCCGAGGAGGGACACGAACTTATTTGTAAGACTCTGTGCAACCGAGTATGTAGCACACGGCGGAAAAACAACACTTATAGGCGTGAAGTTCTCACAATAATAAATATTAATAGAGAATGTCAGCAGACTTGTGCGCACAAGTAGTACCGTACACTTGCCAGCATCGAGTGACAACCATCCATGATGATAAACCACTGGCATCATGCGAATTTTCATCAAAAAACGGATTCACGCGAACGCCTCACTGATCGCTGATCGTCGACGAGTCCCGGCTCTTCTATCCCACTTGCAAATGTCTAGTCGGCGTTCCTTCTGAAAATGACCTTTACACGAGAATCAGGTAGGAGCGTCGTCACGCACAAAACGCGAAGTTTGTGGATGGTACGCATTGTCTTCTAACATGGCATCATGCGTCACCCGCGCCCACATGGTTTTCAACTCAGTTGCAAGTTACAACAAAGAAACATCCTGGATTGTCGCAGACTCGCAGTCAGTGATTTTTCATGGTCATTCGAAGCAGCAAAAAAATCGACAGTCGTCGAGACAGATTGATGCTTCACACCTGCCGTCTGTCCTCTTCGCTTAGGCGAGCAAACTGGATGGGTTCCGAGCCAAAGGTATGAGCGTTCCCCTCCTATGGCTTCCAGTAGATGGGACCGTCGTGGCCGCATTGGCCAGGGATCCCTGCTCTTGTGGAGATGCCTAGTGCCTTTCGATTATCGTTCAGTTGTTCCGCCCTCGCCGAGAGCGATCCCCTTTCTTTACGTGCAAGACTGTGTTAGACGAGCGATACGGTCGTGCTGCTTGTGATACCCGTTATGTGACGGCATGGTCGGTCACAAGAGCCTCTTTTACAACGGGAAGATTCCATCAAGGCGGTGGAGACTGCGGAAGCCATTTCGTACCACGTGGGTGACTCAGCGGCTTCGCGGTCGTCTTGGGTTTATCTTATCCACGTTAATTGGTCTGACGTCAATCAAGAACCTTTGCGGCCAAGGACCGACAGATACAGATAAAATCTCACATCTTGCATTCGAAAACATTGCCAGCTCGCGCTCGAGAACCCACAGACATTGAAAAAATACACGTTGTGTACCTGCACGACTGTAGTGGTGAAGTTCATGCTTCTGGTTCGGCAGGTCCATGACCCAACGGGACTTCTTATTCGAGAGCGCAGCTAGGAATTTGGCAATAGGAGGATCTGTTGCAGTGATTACTTAGTGATGTCGCGCGGACAGCGTACAATGATTACAGAGCCACCATTCATATGTGGCTATCAGTTTCATTCATTCTCGAGTACACCCCGCTGGCTGGACGGACAATACTCATCCTTGCGATTACACCCAGTAGCGTCAACATACATATTACACCCTTATCATACCATCGTTCGTGATAAGTCTGCTGGCTTTCCGAAAGTTCTTGATCAGTTTCCAAGTGTACAGCATAAGTACAAGCCTGACTGAGTGTACTCAGTCGACCCTGTTACGAAACACAACCTTGGCACGGGAATTGACTGTGATGAAAGTGCCAATATGCCAGCTCGGCGGGTACGTCGCGTTGTCCTCCAGTTTCACATCATATGTCACAACGACGTGAGCCAACATCAGTTTCAGTTCGGTTGCAGCGAAAAAGCGTCCAGGACTAACGACACGATCAAGGGGTAAATCTCAGTAGACGATGAAGAGACACAAAGCCGTACCATGCGTGTCTACCGTGTCCAAAAGGGAGATACTCGACCGAAGTCGAAGTAAGTTGATCGTTCACATGATTGTCATCTTCATCGTGCGTCTCGGCAAACCGGAACGGCTTGAAGGCATCAGGATCTTCATAGAAAGCCTTGTCGTGGTGGAGCGATAAGCTGGGCACAGCAACCAACGTTCCTTTTGGTATAAAAGTTCCATCCGAGAACGTGAAATCTTTCAAAGCCTTGCGCGAGAGGGATGCTGATGAATCAAGTGATCAGGATAATCTTTGCATTGAAACAAGTGCGAATGCAACTACCGAGGAGCATTCCCTCGAAGCGTAAGCACTCCTTGAGGAAGCTATCGATTTTTCGCATCTTGTCCACTGCAACCTTCGACCACCCTTCTTGCTCAACGATACCCTCAACTTCCTCACGAAGTGGTTTGATGTACTGAGGATTTGCTGCAAGGTAAAAGAGCGCCTGTGTAAAACCCTACAACGTTGTATGATATTAGATCGGGACAAGTTTACTGGGGGCCTGAACGTACGTTGGAGGTTGTCTGGTGCGCAGCTAAAGAGTAAGGATCCATTACAATGGGTTCATATCTGTACTCACGTGAATAGCCGCGAAGTTAACGGTCAGTACACGAGTCGACAAGCGCTCCATGGTAAGTTCCGCATCCTCTGCTTCCTCCATCAACCAGGACACAAGGTCGTTCTATCAAGTATTGCGGTCAGAGTCTTCTCATTAGTGATACGGGCAACAGACAGGTTTATTATCCCACTCTCTTCCGTACTGGTCCAGGTGTCTCAGCCGCTCCTTGATCATTGGACCCACAAGCGTCTCGCCACGCTGGAGACACCGAGGGACCTTTGTAAGGAGCCGACAAGCCAGACTATGAGGGTGTAAAGGACTATACCCAAGACGACCAATGGCTTTGACTTACGGCCGCATGAATTTTGGGAACAGCCCGATTATAGCGCCTCCCGCTATCACGTCAGCGGTGCACTGAATGTTAAGGTTTATCCAGTCAGGATCGCGACCTAGTGTGATCAACCTAAGATACGAATGGAATAGGCAGCGGACGGTGAGCATACATAACGGGAGGCCGACGAATACTCTGTTGCTCGTCCTGCAGGCGACCTTTTGGACGATGCTTAACGGTGATACACTCTTCCACTCTGAATTTCGAAGGTGAGCTCGTGGCAAATCCTCTTCAATTCAGATTCGTCACCATTTCCCCTGAGGCCCAGAAACTCTGTAAAGGACGTAACAATCTCATCTCTGATATCGGGATATAGGGCTTCGAGATTTCGAATGAGACGGAGGCTAATGACCCCAACATGGTACGGATTCAGATAAACATCGCGTCCAAGCAAGTACTCGATCTGAATTTGCTGCGAACGATATTGGAAAGACTGATTCCACAGAAAGAGAATGATCGCTTACATCATTGGTAGCGTCCGAAAGCGAAAACACGTTGGTCGCTCTCGCCAGTTCGTCCACATGTTCGCGACTGCTTAGAAAGACTGTCCAGCTATTGGGTCCCGCGACCTTGAACGGTGCACCCTGAGACTTGTACTACAAGAGGGAGAGATTGTTACTACTACACAATCACCAATGGATACGCAGGACTTACTTTTTCATATCCTTCTTGTATGACACTTTGAGCGTTCGTTAGATACTTGATGCCAGCCCACCAGGAGCCAAGCCAACTACTTGAGCCTACAGCTGGGATCGCATCGAGCTGACGCAAATCACGGTGGTGGTGAGGAACATGAGGTACTATGTCACCATGGGCTGTGCTCACATTAGGACCTTGAGACCGTGACAGTTTTGAAATTAGAGTGGTCGCAGCGACCAAGCCTATGACACCACAAGCAACGGTTGCTGGCACGTCTGGCAAGTGGAGCATCTTGAGGAGGGATAAGAACCTATTGGTAAGCGTCCTCACAGTAATAAAGGCAATGCTCCGGCAGCAGTTGGGCCCGCGTTGTCACAGTGACCATCATGACCTGTTTTATACAAGTGCCTCTCACACTCATACCAGTGTCGATGTTTCATGCTCGTTTGCAAGACGTAGACGTTAACTGGACTTTTTGGGAAGAGTACAATCAAACTTTTTTTAAATTGTTCTCGCATCCAAAATGCCGATGACGATCCAGGAAATAAAAAACGACTCATCGATCATGTTGAGATCCCCGCACCGGTGTCTGCGCAAGAACCACGTAACGGCGGCGGACTCATCTCCGTAAATTTGCCCAGGAAACGGGGCAAGTGCCATTGTGCACGGCGAAGCCCTTATACTATCATTCCTGCAAATCCTCGCTCCGCGCCTGCACTCGGATTTGGCGCTTGGGTCTGGGTGAAAGATAAGCCATTGCGCCCGTGGATATGGGCATTTTGGCCAAGACTAGCTTTCGCCTTGATATCTATGCTTATTGTTTTCCTAACTGCCCCTAGATTTCCCATCTTCACCTCATGTTGAACACTAGGGGGCATAGACACACTCAAAACCCGCACCGCTACGGTCTGCCCCAACTTGAAGACTATCCTACGGACGAATTGAAGGGCCCCGCGCAACGACTCGCACGAACCATGGATTGCTGAGAGTCCATCAATTTGCCATCCCCGGTCCACGACGTCCAATACTCGGTCTTAACAAATGTTGGCAGCAAGCTGTGTCACTTTGAACGTTCAGATTCGGTCGTGATGAGCTTGCCAAGTGATGATGGTCGATGGTGTAAGCAATGAGCATTGATCTAGTCCAATCGAGAAGCCTTCGTAACCGCTCAGCTGCTAGTCGTCCTCATCCCCATGTGCGCGTCGGGGGCTAGGTTATTGACGACTGACGATCCGTGCTAGTATTTTCCTGAATATCATGTGTGTCGATTGTTGGCTGCATCTTTGTGCGCAGGCTCGCAGTTTCATTTCATTGTCACTTTTCATACAAATGTCCCGTCAAGTGCAATAGAAAATATTAGAAGAACACATGTCGACGAGATGTCGACGAGTACCTACGTCATGCCCCAGGTACAACAAGAGTCCCTGAACTAATACGCACGAAAAGCTAGACTAACGTCGTTGAAGCACGCTGTCTTCCTTCAGACATCATTCTGTCGAATCACATTGAGCAAGAGGATTTCCATCGTTACCCTTTCGACCGTGTACTCCGGAAAATCGGCTTTGTGAGGCAAGGGCATGGAAGAGGCGGGAGAGCAACATGCGCCCATTCCATTTCCAGTGCCAACCCCGAAACCAATGGCACGGTCGCCCTCGCAAATCTGCACTTCGAGTCACATCACGACGCGTCGGTGAGACACGTGCTTGGGATACGACTCATGAGGGCTTGGGCTCTGACCACGACTTCCCGCGTGCGACACGAAAAGTGGACTTGATACATGGCGTATCGCGTGGCGAGTTCCTTGGTGGTGCAGATGGCTGTTTGTCATGTGGGGAGAGCGGGGACGATGCAGACGGAGGGAGAGGAAGATACAAAACAATTGAGTTTGGCTCACTTACCCAGCATCCTTTTGGATATGATGGCGACCTTTTCGCAAGCGCGGACACTTCTTCCATAGAGTCGTGGATGAGATGGCAGATCGAATGATGTAACGGACACATGCTCAACGTTTCCCACATATCTCTCTTGGTCTTGGCATCGGTCCTAGTGGAGAATTCGGCAGTGAGTACGATAGAGGGATTGCCTGAAAGATGTGTTGACGAGAATACATTGAACGTAAACGACAAACCGGAGCCTACCAATGACGAGCGCCAGTTTATGTTGACTGCAACCCGACAACTAACTCCCCAATCGGTCCGCATATATGTTCAACAAGGTTACGACCATGAGGGACTCGATGTTGGTGTTGACTCGGAGTTCGGGTCCACACGCGACTCCGTTGAGACGTCTGTACATCAAATTTAGGTGTTTTCGGACAGTCAGCTGGGTGTCGATGGCGGTAAACTGGGGACAGACGCCGAGCGCGAGACGTGCATTCCGAGGAGTGTTGACGACAGAGACGTTGATGTTGACATCCACTGTGTCAGGGACAACGTCGCCATCTTTGGGACGGCCCTAGCTTTCAGTGAGGACATCAGATAGGCCAAAAAATCCATCCTAGAAGGTGAAATGCGAGTTCGCACGTACGTTGGAGGATGTCTGGAGCACAACTCGAGGAGTGAGGGTCCATTACAATGAGTTCATACTTGTACTCACATGAATAGCTGCGAAATTAATAACCATAAGACCGTGTCAAGCGCTCTACGTTTAGACCCTCTACTTCATTCATGAACCATGACAGAAGGTCGTTCTATCAAAAATCGCGGGAAGCCCCTTCTCATTAACATTGAGGCCAACGAACAGGCTTACCATCCTACCCCGTCCCGTACTCTATCAGGTATTTCTGTCGCTCCTCGATTACTGGGCCCAGGAGCTTCACGCCGCGCCTAATGCACTGAGGAACTCTTGTAAAAAGCCGTGTAGCCAGACTGGGATGCGTAAGGAGCGACGCCTAGGACAACGAAGGGAACTGACTTACGGCAGCATGGATTTGGGGAACTGCCCGATTATAATGCCCCCCACTATCACGTCAACAGTACACTGGATGTTGAGATCTATCCAATCAGGATCGCGGCCTAGTGTGATCGAACTTAGATATGAATAAGAAAGGAAACGGACGAAGAACATACATAACTGGAGGCCGACGAATACTCTGTTGCTCATCCGGCAGACGATCTTCTGGATGATACTTAACGTCGGTACACTTTTCCATTCTGAATGTTTCCAGGTGAGTTCATGGGAAACACTCATCAATTCATCCTCACCATTTTCTCTGAGATCCAGAAGCTCTGCAAAGGATGTGACAATCTCATCTCAGATCTTCGGATATAGGACTTCAATGTTTCGAGTAAGATTGATGCGATGACTGAAACGTGGTAGGGGTTATGATGAACATCATGCCCAGCAAGTACCCGATCTGAATTGCCGCAGAGGACATGTCTGCCCACATCATTGATGGATTCCACGAACGAAAATTCGTTGGACGCTTTCGCCAGTTCTCCTATGTGCTTACGACTGCTCAGAATGACGATTGCCCAGCAGTTGGTTCCGCAACCTTGAATGGTGCACCCTGAGACTTGTACCACAGGACAGGGAGTCAGTTATTACTTTCCAGTCACCAATGGACACACGGGACTTGCTTTTCGTATCCTTCTTGTAGGACACTTTGAGCGTTCATTAGATACTTGATACCAGCCCACCAGGAGCCAAGTCAACTGCTTGAGACTACAGCGGGGATTGCGTCGAGCTGGCAAAAGCCACAAAGGTTCATTCCCAAACATGATGCACCAGGACCTGCCTGGAGACAGTTGTGGAATTAGAGTGATCGCAGCGACCAAGGCTGCGACACCATAGGCGACACCTGCTGGTATGTCCGGAACGTGGAACATTGTCAGTGTTCTGAGGAGAGAAACAAACTAATTTATAACGCACGACTTCCCACGATAATGGATGCAGAGCAACCTGAATTGGCAGCTTGGCAGCTTCGATTGGCAATCATGATGGGCCTGTGTAGTGAACTACAATCACAAAACAGACGCTTCATGGATTGCTGATTGTTGATCTTCCACGATTCCTGATTCTTCCATCCTATTCACGAAACGTCGAAAAATCCCTGCAGCAGATATTTACGATACAAACCATCAGTGTCCAAACGATGAGTGGGCTCGGCCGCTCGGGGGTGCCCCCCCCAAACATAGTCAGTGGCTATTTCGCATAGAATTCGCAGCCATCGGACGATTTAGTCTGCCACTTCACATGCACAAACATGGTGCATAAGTGGCTTCTGCGGTCTCCACTGTCCGGAAGGAACCCTTAGCCATTGCGAAAGTGATCACTCACATCGTCCCGAGCATTATCCTTCTCCCAGCGCAGTCCCGCAGGAGAGCAAATTCTTTTCGAGGGCGGGGCAACCGAACAATACGTCCGAGAGCGTCTGGCATCTCAGTGTCGGAAAGCAGAGGTACTTTGCAAGGCCAAGACTTCCTTGACGGACCCATCCCCCTGGACACCAAAAGGGAACGAAAACACCCTTATCAGATTATCCGATCTCCTTTTGCAAGCCAGAGAGGGAGGTCGAGCAGGAATGTTTGGGGATGTCGATGAAAGACGCAGTCGGAAACTTCCGACACCTATTTGGGTGAATTTTGCCACCCAAAATGACGTGTTTGTCACCTCTCGTCCATCGCGTCCGGGAAGTGAGGGATAAATTAAAATCAGCCACATTCGCTCGTCGTTCTGGTACGATCAGCACACCCTCGACTGGCAGATGAGTCGAACGATCTCGAGTGGCTCCTTCTCCACGCAGTATACCCTTCAGGCTTCCATCATCTTCCTACATTGCGATGATAAGTGTTGCCGCGCTGCCCCAAAGCAGAATCAAAAGAAGCTACATGTAGAAATCACCCGCGCACCCTGCTTACTGTCCGTCAGCCATGATCCTTCACATGTTGAATTCCAATGCCCAGTACTCAACCGCAGGCACCGAGCTTTACGCTACATATGTATCAGCAAAGGACCATACATCTCTTAGGTCCAATCAGTCGGCCATGTTTCTGTTTCTAAACATGACCTTGGCACGGGGATTGGCGGAGATAAAAGTGCCAATATGCCAGCTCGGCGGATACATTGCATTGTCCTCCAGTTTCACGTCATACGTCACGACGACATGTGCGAGCATCAATTTCAGCTCGCTTGCAGCGAAGAAACGTCCAGAACTAACGACATGATCAGAGATTTACAAGATGAGAGGTGCCAAGGCATACCATGCGTGTTTACCGTGTCCAAAGGCTAAATACTCGACCGAAGTTGAGGTACATTGGTGTCTCGAACGATTGTCATCTTCGTCGTGCATCTCGGCAAATCGGAACGGTACGAATACATCAGGATCGTCATAGAAATTCTCGTCATGCTGGAGCGATAAGGTAGGCGCAGCAACCGTCGTTCCTTTCGGTATAAAAGTTCCGTCCGAGAACGTGAAATCTTTTAGAGCTTTGCGTGAGAGGGATGCTAATCAATCGGGTGATTAGGATAATCCTCGCGGAGAAACAGATACAAGAACAATTACTGGTGCTCATTCCTTCGAAGCGTAGGCACTCCTTCAGGAAGCTGTCGACTTTTCGCATCTTGCTTACTGCAACTTTCGACCATCCTTCTTTCTCAACGATACCTTCAACCTCCTCACGAAGTGGTTGGATGTACTGAGGATTTGCTGCGAGGTAAAAGAGTGCCTGTGTGAAACCCTACAGTATTATGATATTAGAATGCGGCGAAACTACCGTAGGCTCAAACGTACGTTGGAGGATGTCTGGAGCACAACCAAAGAGTGAGGGTCCATTACAATGGGTTCATACCTGTACTCACATGAACGGCTGCGAAATTACAAAATAGCATACGACTTGTCAAGTGCTCTACAGTTAGCTCCGGACCCTCTGCTTCGTCCATCAACCACGATAGAAGGTCATTCTGTGAAAAATCGCAGTGAGCACCTTCTCATTAGCAACGAGGGCAACAAACAGGTTTATCATCCCACTCTGATCCGTACTCGTCCAGGTATTTCTGTCGCTCCTTGATTATTGGACCAAGAAGCTTCATGCCGCGCTTGATACACCGAGGGACATTTGTAAAGACTCGAGCAACCAGACTGTAAAGGCATAAAGAGCTATACCCGGGACAACCAGGGGATTGGCTTACGGCCGCATGATTTTAGGGAACACCCCAGTTATAACACCCCCCACTATCATGTCAACGGTACACCGGATATTGAGCTCTATCCAATCAGGATCGCGACCTAGTGTGATCAACTTAAGATACGAGTGGGGTAGGCAACGGACGGTGAGCGTACATAACGGGAGGCCGACGAATACTCTATTGCTCGTCCGGCAGGCGATCTTTTGGATGATACTTAACGCCGGTACACATTTCCACTCTGAATTTTGAAGGTGAGTTCATGCCAAACCCCTCGTCAATTCAGTTCGTCACCGTTTGCCTTGGGGTCAAGAAGCTCTCTGAAGGATGTGACGATCTCGTCTCTGATCTCGGGATATAGGACTTCAATATTTCGCATGAGATGGAGTCGAATGACTGTAATGTGGTACGGATGACGATAAACTTCACGTCCGAGCAAGTACTCGATCTGGATTTCCTGCGAATAATATTGGAAAGACGATTTCACAAGAAGAGAATGACCGCTCACATCATTGATGGCGTCCAGAAGTGAAAACACGTTGGTTGCTCTCGCCAGTTCTTCCACGTGTTCGCGACTGCTTAGAATGACTGTCCAGCGGTTGGGTTCTGCGACCTTGAATGGCGCACCCCGAGACTTGTACTGTGAGATGGACAGTTAGTTACTACTACACGATCACCGATGGACGCCGGTTCAACTTGCTTTTTCGTATCCTTCTTGTAGGACGCTCTGAGCGCTCGTTAGATACTTGAAACCTGCCCACCAGGAGCCGAGCCAGCTACTTGAGCCTACAGTCGGGATTGCATCTAGCTGGCGAAAGTCACAAAGGTTCAATTACAGACATGTAGTACTGCCATCATGGGCTATGCTTACATTAGGACCTTGAGACAGTTTTAAAATAAGAGTCATCGCAGCGACCAAGCCAATGGCACCATAAGTAACACCTGAGATACTTGCTGATAAGTCTGGCAAATGGAACGTTGTCAGCGTGCTGAGGAGAGACATGGACTTCTTTGCAAGGCTGAAACCGAGCATGGCAGAAAAAAGCACAGGCATGCATTCTCACAATGATAAATACAGCACAATCTAAGACACGCTTGAGTAACAACCATAGTGGAAATTTGAGTTTACATCACAAAACGAACGTTGGGCGCGAACGCCTCGTGGACGATTATCCGCGATTCCTGGCTCATCCACCCCACTTGAGAAACATCGAGACATTCCTGCGGCTATCCGTACAGCAGGTCTTGTTGATACAAACTATCTGTATCCAAAGGATGTCTCCCCAATCAGAGTCGGAGGCAATTTCGCCTGAAATTCGCCTGCTCGCCACGCTCTGGCGTGCGAAACGGAATGAAATATGACGTCAAGGACTCAAGGAAGCTTGGGCCAAGAACCCGCTTTTGGACACCAGGGACGCCTGACACTTTCGGAAATCATTCAAACGCCCTGCCTGCCCTCAAAACGAACCCGCTTTAATTTACTTTTCTTGTGCAGGACTGCGTGGGAGAAGGGTAAATTTTCAGAGAGGCTACTATTCAAGTGGCCGGAGGAATGATGCGTGTGAGTATACACATCGATCACAGCGCAAGCCTCTTTCGCAATGACAAGGTTCCTCCCGGACAGTGGAGACCACAGGAGCCACCTCACGCCGTGTGGTTGAGCGGCTTCGCGCTGATTGTGGCATGCGGCTCTCCATTTTATTCCGGTTGGTCATATGTATGGGGTCGAAGGTTTGTTCATCGTTACGTCATCAAAGACTGATGGTGTTGGCAACTTCCGAGTCTGTGTTTGGATGTATTTGGATAAACTGTACAGTTTGAATCAGCCACATTTCCTCATCGTCTGGCACGACCAACACACACCTTGGCACGATGTCGAACGATCTCGAGTGGCTCCTTCTCCGTGTCAGTATACCCGTCCATCATCTTCGGGCGATATTCTTACCCCTCCTTTCAACAGAAACACAACTCTTTCCTCGTCAAGAAGGCCCGCGGAGGCCCCGTCTTCTCCACCGAACCAGTAAGCTCGGGTTACTTTGCGTCTCGCCGTCAAACGACGCTTTCTTACACAGGGAAACCTTTGCAACCTACACTCGCACAAGTACTCGGGTCTTGCCAATGCCAAGGCAAGAATAACTACGATTTCGATGTCATAAAGACATATTGACGTTTCGCAGACAATCGACATCAAGGATTCTCCCTCGGGCATTGAGGTCACCGTGAACAAGTCCAAGGCGACACCCCACCAAGTCCGTGGTGCCCGGACGACATTCACGATCCGTAACCGTTCTGGTGGGCGTCGTTCACTGGGTGTCGTTGCCGGCCTCGCGAGAAAGGGTTACCGCCCTGATCTCCGCGCTGTGAGTATTTTTTCTCTGGCTGAGGGATCGGTCCGGGTACACTTCCTGCCTTGCTGTGGAGGTCAACCAAAACGCACTCTCGTTAGAACTCGCTGGAAAACACCAAACGGTGTATGAAGGTCGAGCGTGGACACGTTTGCAATATCAATCTAGTCCATATTCTGGACGGTCTCCATTCGTATTTTTCCTCTCCGTTTATTTTTGTGGGGAAACGCGATTGGCGATTACATTTCTGTCTTTGATCATCCTGTGGTATATTTACTAACGGAATGTCATGGACAGGCTGCCCTCGCTCGCACATCTGCTCTCATCGCTGCACAAAAAGAAAAGAAGGCACGACCACCAAAGAAGGCTCGGGGGAAAAAGGCCACTGCATGACCGTCTTGGCGTGTATCTCTAGTATCTTCTTTTTTATGCATTTTCATGATAAAAATAAGCACCGTTATGCCCACCAGGCTCATGTTTATCATCTGTTGCTGAGCACACGAGATTTCTGAGCAGTTTCCGATCGACCAGTACAAATACACACGATTGAGCTATGCGTACACAGACCATTTTGTTTCACCCATACCGCGCGAATATTCATTCGACTGATTCAAACAGCCAACACCTTGCCCATGGGCTGACCGATCCTCCCCACCGCTCCAAAAGAGTGCTTCGAGGCCAAATGATCCTTGGAAGGCATCGTTGACTCAACCTTGCGGTACCCGCTCTCCTTGAGTCTGTTCTTGTCATGCCCACCATGACCATGTTTCTTCTCCTTCTTCGGCGCCTCTTCCTCGTTGTGCGGGGGAGGGTGTGCTTGTTCTTCGCCTTCCTCCTGAGCGGCGGGGCGCGGGTAGTCGGCGTTGTCGGCGGGATGCGTCGGTGCGGGTGCGGACGTACCGCTGTGTCCATGTCAGCGTTGTGCGTCAAGGTGAGATCACGGTGAGATGGGATGAGATCAGATCAGATCAGATCAGTATCTGGTCGGTTGTGACTTACGAGGCGTGGTGGGGTTTGGGACGTGCGCTGATAGAGAGGCGGCGACCGCCGACTCTCACTATCGCATGGGGAAGGAAGGGGTATCAGCGCGTGTGTCGGGCTCTGAGGAGAAGCTCGGCTTACGGGCTGGGGGATGCTGGTTGGACATAGTGTCAGACATGGTGTTGGATGAGGGCAACGTCGAGGGGAGTGGAGGAGCGGAGTTATATAGGAAATGGCTGATCGGTCGCGTGACTGTCGAAGATGCATATTTGAGACATCGTCACGCTTGGCAGGGCGAACAGTCTGGATCCGACCCACTCGTCCATCAGACACTGCATGTAGCAGGCTTGAAGCGCAAAGAAAGAAATCAGACTGATACAGTCATGGTGTCGTTTTAGCATATGCCCATAGCATGCAAGGACATCGTGATGAGAAACATGGAACCTGGGATAGGTAGATGAACAGGAGAAAACGTTTACTCTTCCTCCTCTTCGTCGCCACCCTCTTCTCTCTTTGCGGCTGCAGCAGCCCGCTTGCGCTTGACGCGACCAGGGCGTCCGCCTCCGTATGGCGAAGTGAGCGCAAAGTCGATGTGCTTCTGCGAGTCAAGACGAACAACAAACGATGGAACGTTGACGATTTGCTTTCCAACGCTACAGGAAATTGAATGAGCCCCCTTTCTTTGCAAAGAAAACAAATGCGGTCTCACCGAATGTGGCGTTGTCTGATGAGCGTACGAGCGTGGTGAATACTCTTGGCAAGGTTGGTCTTGAACACCTGCGTTTGCAGCCGGCGTTCCAAGAAATCCTCGACCTTCAGAGCCAACACGTAATCGAGACGCATGCGTGTCTCGTCCAGCACACCGATACGGACGAGACGACGGATGAGGGCGTTACCCTCAAAAAGGCGCTTGGGGTCCTTGTCGTCGAGTTTGAGGAGTTCACGAGCAGCACGACGGATTTTTGAGAGGATGAGGCCGATACGCCAGATCTCGCGTTTGTTGCGGAGGCCATACTCGCCAGCAAGCTAGACCGGTGTGCAAGTCAGTCTTGGTCGACGTGGTGACGGTAGACAAAGGTACCTTGAGCTCGGCGTCGAGACGAGCCGAACCAAATGCACGATGAGGGACCTTGTAACTGTAGTATTATCAACGACTGTCACGAGTACCCAGATTCTCGTTACGATCTCGAGACTCACGTCTTGTTATGGTTTCGTGGTGCCCTGAAAAAAAGATCAGCACGACGTGGGGGACATTAGCCACGACGAGGACAGTTACCTGGGCATTTTCCTTGAGGACAGATCGTTCGTATGCGACGGCCATATTGGGGTGTGAGTTGGTGCGTGCGCCACAACTGTACAGCTGCTCGCAAGCCACCGGAGATACCCGGCCCACCACTCTACACCACCCTCCAGACCGACATTGACGACACCGACATCGTAAGTCTACTCAAAGACCTTTTTTCTTCGTTGCTGACGACGACCATGCAGCACTCAAGATGCCTCACTCTTTCGGTTACCGTGCGCGCACGCGCGACATGTTCAAGCGGGGCTTCAAGGGTAATTATTCAGGACTGTGTCTGTCTAACAGTGGATCCTGACGAACGGTGCCAGAGCACGGCCCCATTAAATTGTCGACTTACCTCATCAACTACCGTGTCGGCGACATCGTTGACATCAAGGCCAACGCCGCCCAACAAAAGGGTATGCCCCACAAATACTACCACGGGTTCGTCCATATCATCCCCCTCGTTAGGTTTCTGTTAAACAATCTGACTACTGTAGACGAACTGGAATTGTCTACAACGTGACACCCCACGCTGTCGGTGTCATCGTCTACAAGGTCGTCGGTAACCGATACATCGAGAAGCGCGTCAACATTCGTGTCGAGCACATCAGGCACTCCAAATGCCGACAAGAGTTTTTGGACCGGGTAAAGCGCAACCACGAAGCACACGTCGCTGCCAAGGAAACGGGCGGTACGTATGCTACGTTTAGGTTGGAGACTGTGATACTGATAATGTGCGACAGAACGAATCTCGTTGAAGCGGGTGCATGCACTCCCGCGGGAAGCCCATACTGTGTCGGTTGCTGATAACGCACCACAGACGATGGCGCCTGTAGCATATGAGACCACGATTTAAAATGGCATTTCTCGTACTCGGTCGTCTTTTTTTTCTATGCTAGCACTACATGCCATGTACGGTAGAGGGACAGGAGTAAGCCTTGCAAAGATAACACGACCAAACAACTTCGTACTTGATGCCATCCACACGCCGCAACAGAGACCATTCACGGTCCCCAGAACGAGACGTTCCTCTTCCAGACGGTGTCCCTTCCATCTCAGAATCTGATTATTTTCTCAAAAACACTGAATTCAGAGTATGGCTCAAAGACGAAAAGGACAAGGTGTGTCTCGTGTACGCCTCCAACTCGTCAAAACACATTGAACTCCTCTAAATGACAGTACTTTGACGAACTCTCGAGCGAGAAAGCGCGGAGGTGCGCATGCACCGATCTACCTCTTCCATCATAGTCCCATTGACACACAGTGATCCATGCTCCCCATCACCCCGTCCCAAACACCTTCAGCTACTTTCGCAAATTCGTTCGGGCGTGGAACAAGGGTAGACTCTCCAGTGCGTTCTCTGATTTCCCAACCTCATCCGTCTCACTCTCGTTTGCACATGTTGCATGACACAGAGGGGCTGTACCACGATGCAGCAGCGATGGTAGGCCCCGCCGCCAACCAAACCAAGTACAAGTGGTCGTTTGCGACCAAGGGCTCGGGTGTTGACGACAATGCGCTTCGCGCAGCCCGTGAGCAGGTCGATTCGGCGACCTATCGTCTCTCGGGCAGTGCAGGTGGTCGCGTCATCGGACCCGCGCTCCCGTCCGCGTCGGATCTTGTTCTCGTGCGGGAAGCTGTATCGGAGCACCATGCCTCTGAGCGCGAGTTGAAGCGGAAACGGGATCGAGCAGAGGCCAAGGAGCGTTTGGAGGACATGGTCGGACCGAAGGAAGTGGGTCGGGAGGGGATGTTGGAGAAGAAACGAGCGCGGAGAGAGAATGATCGTACGTTTCGGGAAAAGGGGGACGATGGGTACGAAGCGGATGAATCCACGTTACTTGGCGGCGGGGATAGCTTTAGAGATCAGTAGGTGTCGTGGTTTTCACCTTGCTTATCACTGACGTTTTTGTGACAGGATAGCACGACGGGATGCGTCCCGAAAACGATTTGAAGAGAAGCGTGCTGCAGGACGAGAAGACAAGGTGGCGGTAGCGCGTGAACGCGTCGTTGCAATGCGCGAGAAAGACAAGGCGACGATGGACATGTTCCAACAGCTCGCTAAACAACGGTTCGGATAGTTACACAAATAGTACATGTTATCGTGAGTACATGTTCATGCTATAGTCAGCTAGTCATAACACAGGGCCACATCGCCTACATCCCCTCGTAACTATGCGTGTATCACGCTGTGGGACTGCGCATCCTTTGACCCAGTCGGGTTAAACGGTTACGCCATGCACTCTTCGGAGACGAGGGCGATGCTGCTTTGACGTGGTTGCACGGCATGCTCCATGCCAAGTTCTCGGTGCATTCGCATTCCTGTGGCTACATAGACAGCATCAACACATGATTTGTTTCCAGACAACGTGTCATCACCTACATTATACGCGAGGTAGCCTTGGTACACCGCATTGCGGAGCACGGGATTGGTCTCCTGAAACATCGTGGTGATCTGGAAGGTCTGTTGGTTCCGCTCCACTCCTAAGGGCCGTCTGAATACTTACTCTCAAGGCGTCACGGGGATTGATACCCTCATTATCACTGTCATCGACCTGAGGTACAAGGTGTCGTTGGCACTCGTTTACTAAGTATCCTTATGTTCAGGGACTGACCACGGTGCTCGTCTGGGAGAGCGCGTCGGACTCGCGCCTAGATGTATCCGCCTGTCGTGCGTGTGAGTTGTCCACGTTCAAATGCTATTTTCCTCGAGTGCCGACTTACCCTGTGGTAAGGTGGGTGCCGTAGAATCGCTTCTGGAACAGTATTTCTTCTCTCAAATGTCCTGGACATGACTTTGGGGAGGCTAGTTTAAGCAGTCGACTCGGGGTTGCAAGAGCTATGTGGGGGGTAGCGAAACAGTCACTCCGCCAACCCGCGGCCCAAGTAATATACCCTGTGATACTACGGACACCTGCCAGCGTTACGCGATGCATCGTGTGGGGGGCCGTGTTTGTTGTTAACTTTTAAGGCAGGTGGCTAGATCCAGGGAGTTTCATCTTCCGAAGTTTTTTGATGGTCGATGGCGGTACGCCTTCGGGTCGTGCCAACGGTGGCGCACCATGGCCCGTACTTTGTATGCCGTACCCCTTCAGGGAACGAACAAACCACGACTTATGGGAATGTGGCCCGTTTTCCGGAAGCGACTGGTTATCCTAGCTGTTACCAACGACGCACTCGCGCCGCACATCATGCAAGGAACCGTTACCTCCGGGGCCATATCTCGTCCCCGCTTTCCCCATTTTCGCTGGAACAGCCTTTTAGATCTGTGGAGCTGTCTCGTCACGTTCTATCTTTGACGATGGCAAGCTCTCCCAGTCGGCGTGATGGGCCTGAGCGTTGAACACTGATCACAGATCAGCTGGCCTAGTTCAAAAGAGGGGAAATTTTCTGATGAACAAGTTTCATTGTAACCTGAGTTTGACAGATGGATGTTGCGCCCATTTTACCGGTTACATACCCGCACCGGTTGTTTTCGGACGTGGCACGATATTACTAGTGAATACATAAGGAGCGATAGACCTGTGACTGCAGGCACGATTGGAAGCAGATCGGGAGTAAGCTCAATGCTAAATATATGCTGTGATTAATACAGTTTGGTATAGATAAGTGGGACTGGGCGGATCCATCCAACTACTATTGTAGATGGCGATGCATGTCTAGTAGGTAGGCGGTGCATCATGATGATAACGTGAGAAATGTTTCATGTCAGCGATCCGCGTCGTCAAACGGAATGCCACTCTCTCGAAGATGTTCGTGCAACTTCGGCCAGGCAAGTCCAAGTCCGCTCCTAGGAAGGGTAGACGAAGGATAGGGCACGAATGTTTTAAATAAAGGGTATCCATCGACAGCCGTGTTAGAACGAGGAAGTCGCGAGCATGGCTGACGGTGGGAAGGCGGTGTGTAAGCAGTTAAAATTTGACAATGACAATGAGGTTGTATGCAGTGTCTGGTGTTGCCAAGGGATGGATGACCGATCGCCGAGGAAGTCATTGTCAATGCCCGACTCGGTGTTCCAGGGTATCCTCGATGATATTCCACAGGGACGACTGCGACAACACAACGACGCGGATGTCACGGAGCGGCGGTGTTTTAGTGGTGGAGGGCCGTTTGAAACTGTGCCGGCTTTGAAGGAAGACCGAGGCCGTCTCTGTCTCCTCCTCTCGTCTCTCCTCCTCTCTCTCTCTCTCTTGCTCATCCAGGTCTGCTCACGGCAACATCTCCAATCTACGCGAGAGCCATTCTGCTACTCCCTCCTCAACCTCGTATTCCAGTGCTATCCCCCGCCTTCCTCCCTTTCGCACCCTCATTTCGCACAGTACCATTCACGTCCCTCCTCAAGCGAGCATTCGCACCAACCTCCCGCAACTTCGTGCTACCTCCTTCCTCTTCCACTTCTGCTCCCACCAACCATCCCTCGTCCGCCACACCATCTTCTACTTCCTCGATGATCGTCTGCATTATCCTTTTACGATCCCGCGCAAGCAAGTGCCATCCCCGACTATCATCACCTCAGCAGACTTGTCCGACAATTCGCTCGTATCCCGTGATCCCGCCTTCCTTACTGGTAACAGCTTGGGTTCCGTCTTAACCAGTAGCAACAACTCTCAGTTTATCCAAGCGACAACTGGCTTTGGTTTCATCAGGCGAGTGATCCCAACGACGGTAGTCACTTGCTCCCTCAGCAACATCGCCAGTTCGTACCTATTCCACGTCGGTAAAGGGGCCTGCGCCAATACGACCCTACGGAGAGAGAGGCTCGCGTCCAAACTCATCCCCTTCCCTCGAGACAGGGACTGGCACAGACAGAACAACACGAACAGAGGAATGCAGACAATCAGGTAAGGCATCTCTACCCCCGCCTACTTTGTTTAATCCGTCTTTTTGATCCTCGTTGGACTCAAGAAGCTCATACATCCTCACAAGAGCTTGCGAACCAACAGCTGCAAGAGCTACTCTCGTTAACCCCGTCTTACGCCGCATATACCTCACCACAACGATTGCATTCGCACCGCACGCAGGGTCAGTCGCGAGAACATGCAACCACGTTTCCTACATTGCAAGACCAACCAAGCACCTCCGACGCCAGCACTGCGCCTGTAGACTATCATATTCAAGGAACCTCCCTTTCTTCAGCGTTGGACTTCGTTAGTACTCAAAATCATCCCTACCCTCGGACTACGCCACAATATAACCCTTCTACAACAGGATCGCAGGCAGACGTAGGGATCCCCGCGGAACACATGAACGAACCTTCGGGACTGTATTACAATGTTCATGCCAGTCACAGTCTATCATCACTTGTGCGACCAATCCTTCTGTATTATCTGCTTTTGCTCCGAGCCATTATCTTCCATGTCTGTATCGGAACCCGTTGGGTACCGATTTCAAACTGATTTATAATGGGGTGCTTATGATAATAGCCCCAATCCTTTATCCTTTACCTGCCGAAACTTACCTTGCCGTTCTTGGACAGCATGATGCCTATCCTTTGGCCTCCGGGCCCTATCCGCAAGCACAAAGGCACACTTCTCCACACTCCACTTTTTCGGTTTTCACACCTCCAAAACACTCGAATACTCCAGCGAGTGATACCGCTGAGTCTTGGTTTCGTCACACCCTCAGATTGCCCTTTTGTTTGATTCTTATCTCTCCCTTACATTAAACCCCACGTCATGTGTCGGGTATCTTTGTCTGGCACTCGTGACTCTTGCAACACCGCTGGGTCTGCTTCGCTCACCTATGGCGATTGTGCCACGTGTTTCCGTTCTCACTGCTGCCATCGTGCTAGTCCGGCTTTGGCATCTATTTTCCATGCATGCTATCCGCTCCATGACGTATCTATGCGCTCGTCGGACGTCTTCCATGACGGGCTGTCCGGCAACGCAGAAGGTGCACTGGTGCAGTCCATGTGATTGTTCTTCCTGCAGCTTTATCCTCCAGATAATTCTGCCACAGGCGATCCGGGGCGTTCACAGAGCATGAGTCTTATATGGTCGTGGTTTCCTGCCTGGATGCGGGGGACGTCTTCACCCCTTGACTTTTTGGCCGCGTGCGATTTTGCTGTCGCCATTCCTGAGCTTCTAGCTTTGAACGTGGTCTCCTGTGGTCGCGTTCACTATAGTTGGGTTTGGGGCTCTTCCCTCAGCGGCGTTTAAAGCCAACTTACGCCGTCTTTTCTATTTCCTTCCTTTGTCCCTTCTTTTTCCTTTTTTTTCTGACGCACCTTTGTTACATTTTCCTTTCACTTATATCGACGGACGATGAATCAACGTACTTTGTTCTCGTTGTCTGGGTTCCGCATTCCCCTTCGCCCACGTCCTTGTCGACTTGTTCACTCGACGCTTCATCTTCCACGCTTTCATTTCTCTTGACCTCTTCACGATCTCCCTCCCTATCTGCCTTTCCGTCTTCTACCTCAGGATGTCATACCATCACAGTTGTCTCACTCTTACTGCAGCAAGGGCTGACACAAGTGATGTGGTGCACCCAGGTACTGGTGCACTCAGCGCAGTTTCGCCAGCAGGATCGTATGGAAGTTATCGCGGGACGAATACGACATCGTCATCATCACTAGATGAGTGCGGGGGAAGTGGGGGGGCGAGTGGACTATCCTCGGGAATGATGTGGTCAGAGTCTTCACAGGGGTCAGAAGCGTTATCAAGGGCATCGCGGGCAATGGGAATGATGGGGTCGCGTCGCTATGGGGCTCCATATGCGGTCGAGGACGAATCGAGGGTCAACCTCACCGAGCAAGAAGGGAGGCAAGATCGGATATCAGGGCAGGAGGAAGGGATGGATGAATATGGACATAGGCAGAGGCGGGGCGCCACCCACGCACATTCCACTTCCCTATCGACCGTTACCGGGTCCCACCGCAGCTGGGAGGGGAA
>JBBPRQ010000160.1:0-54967 GCA_038093095.1 Boletus insuetus
CATCGCCTTCACTCGTCGACCTCAGAGAAAAGGCCAGAAACCTAGTACCCCATCTAGTTGTTTCAACTGTGGAGGTACAGGACACTTCGCCAAAGATTGCAAGAAATCTTCCACTCACTGCCCACATTGTAATTGGTCCAGAGGACAACATAAATCCACGTGCAGCAAAGGAAGAATGCTTCGCGCTACCAACACACAAGAACCTGCTACATCATGGGAACAGGTACAAGAATCCTTACCACGCGCCACTAAAGGAATGACTTTTGATGAAGTCAGAGCTCTATTCCAGGCTATGCCTTCCGATAAGGGAAAAGCCAATGCAGTTTGAATGATCTGGGCAAACAAGCTGCATCTCGATTCACAAGTTCCGAAATTGTAAACAACTCATTTATCTATCCAAGTCTAGAGGGGCCTTCGATTGATTTGGAGCTTGGCTGGGACTCAACACCAGTACTTGATTCCTCTAATAGTCTAGGAATCCCAGAAATCATTGAAGTGAATTCCCTTCACACAACACCAGACACTCTTGAACAGAAATGCTTGGACATCCGCAAGATGTATTCATTCTTATCAGAAAAAGAAATAGCAGAAATGCTACCGAAACCAGAGATCTCTCGCATTCGAGGAAATCCTACCAAGGATATCATATTACCAATCTCTATTATTCTTGATAAACAACATTCAATCCCCGCTCGCGCGCTATTGGACTCAGGAGCCAATACAACTTTCATTGATCACGATTGGGCCATAAAGAACAAACAAGATCTACTTGTACGCATCAACGCTGCAAAAATAGATCTACCAAAGAAAACGGATCCTATGCCTACGGATCTCGTACTGAAAGAATATCACAAATATCTTCACATGTTTTCAAAGAAAGAATCAGAGCATATGCCTATTCGAAAACCTTGGGATCACGCCATAGATTTCAAAGAAACCTTTGTTCCAAAGAAAGGACGCTTGATTCCCCTTTCCCCTATTGAACAACAAGAAGTCAGCGACTTCATAGATGATCAACTCAGAAAAGGTTATATTCGACCTTCTAAATCACCACAAACATCTCCCGTGTTCTTTGTACCAAAGAAAGATGGTAAAAAGCGAATGGTACAAGATTACCGATATCTAAACGAACACACAATCAAAAACAACTACCCGCTCCCTTTAATCTCACAGCTTGTAGACAAGCTTAAAGGAGCAAAGCTTTTTACAAAAATGGATCTTAGATGGGGATACAACAATGTCCGCATCAAAGATGGAGACGAATGGAAAGCCGCCTTCGTTTGCCACCGAGGAGCCTTTGAACCCCTAGTAATGTTCTTTGGCTTATGCAATTCACCTGCAACATTCCAAACAATGATGAATGACTTATTCTCCGACATGGACAATGTCTGTGTTGTCTATATCGATGACCTCATGATCTTCACCAAAACAGATAATCAGCAAGAACATGATCGGATCGTACTTGAAGTACTCCGCCGTCTTGAAAAACATGATCTCTTTGTCAAACCAGAAAAATGTTCCTTTCGTGTCAAAGAAGTAGAATTTTTAGGAATGACCATTACTCCAAATGGTATTGCAATGGACGAAGACAAGGTTAAGGCAGTACTTGATTGGCCTACACCTTCGACAGTCAGGCAAGTCCGTGGTTTCCTTGGACTCGTGAATTTCTACCGACGATTCATTGATGGCTATGCACAAGTTGCTCGCCCTCTCAATGACCTTACCAAGAAAGATAATCCATTCAAATGGACTGATTCCCAACAAACAGCGTTTGACACGCTCAAACAGAAATTTACCACTGCACCTATTCTCGCATTCCCCGATAACGATAAAACATTCCGCTTAGAATCTGATGCCTCAGATTATGCCACCAGAGCTGTACTCTCTATCGAGATTGATGGCAAATGGCATCCAGTTGCTTACTCTCCACACCCCACGTCACCAGAAGAACGCAACCATCCTATTGCAGATAAAGAAATGCTTAGTGTCATCAGAAGTCTAGAACTCTGGCGACATTACCTTGAAGGAGCCAAACATGAATTTGAGATCTGGAATGACCATGAAAATCTTCAATGGTTCATGAAATGACAAGATCTTAATCATAGACAAGCCCGATGGGCTCAATATTTATCTCGCTTCAACTTTAAATGGCTTCATAAACCCGGAACCTCTATGGGTAAAGCAGATGCTCTCTCTAGAAGAGAAGATCATGCTAAAGGAAAAGAGGATGACAATAAAGGAATAACTGTAATTCCACAAGAACAAATCAGAACAACAACATATCTTCAAACCGATGCTGATTCGCTCCGAGAACGAATCAAGAATGCTACATTCTGTTTAAAAGAAACTGCTGTCTCGCAAATATGTAACGATAATCAAGTCTGTATGGAGCAAGAAGAATTGCTAGCAGACCAAAAAGGAAAGATCTTTGTCCCTGATGTCGATGATCTTAGAATGGAAATCTTACGCCTACACCATGATACTCCGCTTGCAGGACATCCTAGAGCAGAGAAAACATTGGAACTGATCCAACGCAGCTATACATGGCCAGGATTGAGCACATTAGTCAAAGACTATGTCTCACGCTGTGATCGCTGTGCTTGTTTCAAAGGACAAAATGTTGCACCCACAGGAAAGCTAATACCCCTGCCTATTCCAGAAAAACCATGGCAAGATCTATCTGTCGATTTTACCACAGATCTTCCCCTTTGCAATGGATTTGACTTGATCCTAGTGGTTGTTGATCGCTTCTCCAAAGAAGTCGAATTCATCCCTTGCAATAAAGCTATATCCGCACTCGAAACCACTAAACTCTATCTAGCCCACGTATGGAAGCAACATGGTCTTCCACACACCATTGTCTCTGATCGAGGACCACAATTTGCATCACAAGTAATGCAAGATCTGTGTCATCGATTAGGAATACAGCCTAAACTATCAACCGCTTTTCATCCTCAGACTGATGGACAGACTGAGCGAATGAATTGCGATCTGCAACAATATCTTTGCTTGTTCACTTCAGAAAAGCAAAACAAATGGGCCCATTGGTTACCCATTGCTCAATTCTCGTACAACTCAAAGCGACAAGCTTCTACACAGAAAACCCCTTTTTCTGTTACTCGAACTTATGAACCCCACATTGGGTTTGAACAACATGCAACGAAGGCACCAGCTGCAGAGCAGTTCGTGACTTCTATTGCTGATGTTATCACACAGACAAAATCTAATCTTGAGAAAGCACAAACGTGAATGAAGATCCAAGCTGACAAACATAGATCTGCTGTGCCAGATTATGCTGTCTCTGATAAAGTTTGGCTTTCCATGGAACATCTTAAATTAACCCGCGCATCGAAGAAGCTCTCAGAAAAGTGGTTAGGACCTTATGAAATCACGAAACTGATTGGTCCTAATGCAGTTGAACTGCGATTGCCCAAATCTATGAGAATTCACCCAGTTGTGAATATCTCCTGCGTTAAACCCTACAAAGAACGTCTCGATGGTCAGCCCACTTTCTGGCCAGGACCTGTAGAGGTCACAGAGGAACGTGACATTGAATACGAGGTTGACTTCATTGTTGACTCTCGATGGAAAGGCCGACATCTTGAATTCCTTGTTCATTGGCAAGGATATTCAGAAGATGATCGCACTTGGGAACCCAAATCTAATCTTGGAAATGCTCGGACAGCTATTGATGAATTCCACGCTGCTCATCCGAATGCTCCGCGACGCATCCGCATGACGACATTTGAATTCTTTAACTTATTCCATCATTATGGCATGCCCATACCGGAAATACCAGCAAACTGTCTTCCATTTGATCGACTTGATGTTGATTAAATGCCCTGGGGTGCCGTCAGGGTAAACAATGCATTAACACATCATTTCTGGTTGAGCCTTGCTCCCACAACATCCTGTGCTCTCGTCCTTGCTTCCGTCTACTCATTTCTCACTTATGCCTTTTCCTATGGTCGTCTTCGATATGTCACACCCCTTTCATGCACATTCCCTCGATGCACATGCTTTGATGAACCTGAGTTCATCGATTCTTATGGTGACCCACTTGGTAACTGGTCCGGTACCCATGGTCCCACTTGGGATGAACTTCCTGGATTCACAGATGATGTCATGCGCAATACTGAACTATGGAATATGGTTTATCATGATAAGAGTGAGGTGTTCACTGAACACAACACAGCATCGATATGGGGAGATGCTGATTGGCTTGTTGATGGGTCAGACGATTCTGTCCCTGATCTGGATACATCGGATCCTGGTGATCCTTTCCTTCATGAAAACGATTTTGGTCTTATTCATGCCCCTGGTTTCGACCACCATTTTGACGATGATGGATGGCCTCTGGGTCATTGGACTTGGGATAACCCATGGCCCATGAGTAATGCTTGGCCTCTCACAATGGACCCTGACCCCCTTACACGTCATCTCTTATTGCTCTGGCATGCTTCCATTCGCTGGCCCGATGAACCACCGCCTCCTTAGTCAATCAGGATGCTTGACTTTAGACGGCGGGTAGTGTTACACTCCAGCCTTTACTTCAACCAGAAAAGACACAAGTGTCGCATTCACTATGAACACACTACACTTCTTATCCTAATGCTCCATTTGCTTACTTTCCCACAAAGCCCATTACTCTCCCATGATATTGATCAACGTGGCTATGCGCTCTAGACAAACACATGGTATGTCACATGACTAGTCACGTGACCTTATCTATGACTCATAGCACAGGTATGCTTATCGTCCTATAGCATTAATAACTCTTATTATATGTACAGCCTTAGCCTATAGCATATGTAGCTCTTATCTAGCACAGCTTGGTCTGTGCGCATGTACTAGTAGTATAAATACCAGAGCCAGTAGACCAAGACACCCCAGTCTTGTTCTCCTGGAGTTTTCCCAAACTACCATCGCACTTGATCCACCCCTAGTACTCTTGGTTCTCAAACACTAGACCCTTTGGTGGGTTTGGTCATTTCAATAGGGGCCTCCGTGGTCACAGTGGGGAGCTAAAAAAGGGAATGAAAACATCAACTGTCCATTCAAATGGGGACAAGAAACAACATGAAAAAAAAAAGAAGGAAGGTAACGGAAATGGAAAAGACCATTGAAGCCAGCCTGCACATACTGTGTGCCGATGTGAGCCAGAACTTCTATAGTGACATTTTGTGTCATCTAATCAAAGCTGTCATCCTCTGAATCGTCAATGACCCTGGGTCTCCTATGGCATGCTTGCAACCACTCACGTCATCACACCATGACTTGGCAGGGCTTTGTGCACATGTGTGGGCACGTGCCACCAGCAAACACCATCCTGACCCATGCATGTGACTGGACTATGACAGCGGATGGTGGTCCAGCACAAGAGAAGTGACTCAAGAGCTGCACAGATAAAGCAATGCATTACATGGTTAGGTAATCTACATAGGGGCTTTCCTATATACAGGAAGCTAATAAAGTGTATGTATTCTGAGTAGTAAACACTAGCATAAGGCACTTCAGAGGAGATTTGTGAATATCTTTTGAAGGGTTTGGAATGAGAAAATGAAACTTGGAGAGTAGGTAGCTAGTATAGTGGACTACCTGTACATGAGATATTATAATATTCCAACTGTTGATTAGGCTGGAAATCTAAGGATTTGTGTCCTGACTCAGCACAATATTGATTTTGTGCAGGTCAATATTATTGTATCCATGGAGATTTAAAGGGTCTAATATATACCTTCTTCATTTGATCATCAATGAATGCAGAAACTTCCTGCTGTTCATCAACAGATAGGGGAATGATTCATTCTTTCTTAGGTATGAACATGTCTTTTATGTCAATGGCATGATCCCATGGTTTCCTTATTGGCATTCTTTTTGATTCTCCCTTGTGGAATACTTTTAGATATTCCTGGACCCATAAGGGGACAGGTTTGTAGCCGGAAATTGCATGGAAATTTCATTTCATCTGTTGCCTTTTCGAGTTCAACCCCTTTTTTCTGGTGAGTTAGCTTTTCACCTATGCCACAGGCTCCTAAGCTGTCCCTGCGCTTTGACTTGGAGTGCTTGCCTTCACTGTATTTTTATCTTCTTATCTTTGCCTTCGAGGAAGACTGTTTGTCATCTCTCAGATGGCCATGTACGTCCAGAAATACAAAAGATGGACATTGTAGGGAGAGTAACTTGCCATCCACCAATGAAGTCATTGTTGAATGGTGTTTGGGTGGATGCCTTTGCAACTTGAGGTCAGGTATCAGTCTCCCCTCCTCACAGTTCACCACAATCTATTTTCCCCAGCCCCAGCCAACCTCCAGCACTAATCATAACAAAAAGGTTCCTATACCTGTCAAGTCATACATTTTGGAGGATGCTTGTGGGTCCAGGGAATACTTTTAGATATTTATGGAACTCTTTTGGGACTAGTTTGTCTGTTGGTTCCTTCTTAGGGGTAGGCTTATCCAAAGCCATGCATATGACATAAGTGATGTATGTGTTTTCCTCTTCTTCTTTGTCAGCATGACATAAGAAAGATTCATTATCTTGAAGGAACAAGCATGACCATGGCCATCATGTCATCTTGACTGTTCCCTTGGTCCAGTTGATGAGTGGTAACACATTCTCTGTGTCTCTGGTAATCTATGACAACTTCTGCTGAGTGTGTGATGTTTCTAGTGGGATTCTTTGTTCCATTGTCATTAAACACTGGTATAGGGTTTCATAGTGGCATTAGGGACAAATAGTGTTTTTGAATCCAAGTGTGATCAATGAATATTATGTTTGCACCACTATCAAGCAGAACTTCTGTAGTGGGAATTCTTCATGTGGGAAGGAGAGATCATATGATCATACATATCTCCTTTTGTATTGCTGTGCTATGTATGCACATTTCTTCCAGGATTTGGATATCAGGTATTGAAAGTGAATGAAGTACAGGTGTGAAGCCCCTGCTGAGCTCCACAGCATTGTTAGATGATGGAGGCCCACTTGGCATTATAGATGACTTATTGTCTGATTCTTTGAACTCTTCACCAGCCAGTGACAAAAACCTATTGTCATTAGTTAAATTTAAATGTACCTTCTTGATTGTATCTGCATGAACATCCAGTTTGTTCATATGGCTTTCTCTTTTCTCTTCTTGCATTTGGTATCTTTAAGATCCCAGAAGTATCCCTTTATCTTGTTATAGAACATGCCTTAGACAACCTGTTCCAAGGGTGACTCATCCCATGAGGTGGCACCTTCTTCTGTGACTCCTCTAGCTGTGCGTCCTCCTTGACAACATCCCTTCTTGTGGCCTCCTCTGAGTCATTTACAATCAGGACATTTGAGTTTAGATTTAGGGCAGTGTTTTATGAAATGACCACCTCCACAGTTGTAGCACATCCTTTGTGTGTTGGACATAGGGGGTCTTTAGCTGATGGCATTTATGCTAATTAATTGCTTTCTTGTGTCTATCTCTCAGATCTTTGCAAGATAAGCAATTACTGTGTTGGGGCGAGTCCTGTCTAGTAAGATCTTGTTGATTATTGAGCATTGAACATTGTTCTCAATTAATTCTATCAAATGGGTTGTGTCCATGCCTGTCTGAGGCGTGTATCATTGGAAGTCAATGATCCAATCATCTATGGGGGTTGACTCTGTCTGCTTAAGGGCTCATAGCTTCTGCCTGGCCCATTTTTGTTGGTTGACAGAGCAGAAGAGTCCTTTGATTTCTTCTTCTAACTCTATCCATGTGTATGTACTGCTGTTCAATAGGTAATCTATCAGATGGTAGGAAACATCTTGTGGTACTTTGGTGGTCTATGTCAATAGCCATCTGCAAGCAAGGTAGCAAGTAAGAATAGTTTTGTCCTAGTGAAACAACCCTCAAACTCACATTTAAGTGAAGCTGGTACTAGGTTGCTTGCATAGAGGAAAAGATAAAAGATGAGAGATGAGATGAGGGGGAAACTCCAAGAGGACAAGACTGGTGTTATTCTGTTATCCATTTTCTGGATCTGGTGTGGGCAAAGCTGTATACTCACATAATTGAAATGATCTCCATCTTTGAACATGCACTGAACTACCTCCTATCATGTCCAAAAACTAAACATGGGGACAACCACTACAAGGTACATGTTATTGTACCTTTCAAAGACTTCTTTTCTGTAAGTGAGATACTTTGTACATTTTGCATGGATGTGAAAAACCTTTGTAAATGACAGGATGGTCCTCTTTTATGCAATTTTATGTGTTGTAAAGCTGTGGTGAAATTCAACTGACACAATATTGATCTGTTCACAGTCATACATAGCCTGGTTTACCATGATGCACACATTGAAGAACTTATCTCCTACTGTCTAAATGGAAGCTGGAGAGATCTGCAAGAAATTGCATGTTTCTACACATTAGGATGTACATATATATCATCCATTAAACAATAGGAATGGTGTGGTTGAAGCAGAACAGATTCATAATGGAAACATTGTAGGAACTTGTGGTTCCTTGTGCTTGTATCCATTTTTTTCCCACTTTACAGACACTAGGTATTTGTCCTTAAGTATTTGGGATCTATCCATCAAGTCAACTGTTCAACTGTTCAACTGTTCATCCATTTGTAGTCCATCCATATTCCTTCCATCCATGCTTTCATCCATGTCTGTTCTACTTACCAGATCAACTGCTAATATTATGGTCGCTCATTGGCATCCCTCATATGATCCATTTCTGACTTATATGTATGTTTTGACTTGTTAGTAATAGTGCTATGATAGATAGATGGTCTCAACTGGTCTACATCTCCTGGGTGTCACAGGTTTATGTGACATTGCCACCAACCCTTTCACATACAACATGTTCCTTTGGATAGCCTTGAAGGAAGTTTTGGCACCCTTGAAGTTAAGTTTTTTTACTGCACTGCATCTGTTTTTGTCTAATTGATATACAGTCTAAGGGTATGCCCTGGACTATAAATACTACCATATTGGACCTGAAATACATCTCCCTTTTTAGCTATTTTCCATTCATCTTAGTAGGAGATTTCATTGGTTGTCGTCATATGTTGTCCAAAGCCTTCTGTTCATATCCAGGCAATCCATGTTCAGTTCATCATTCATTCTTCTGCTTTCTATTCTGGATCATCTTTGGATCCTTTCACACATTGTTGAGACATCTTGGTTATACCTTCCATCATACACAACTTCCTAGAACCCCTGGGATGAGATCATACTTGCACCCACCTTCTTATTAGCTTGTTTCTTTGGAACAGCACCTCTAATACATGTTTTACAACATTACCCTATAGAGGTGGTGGTACCACTCCATGAATCCAATATTATACACTAAGGCAATACTCATGCATTTGATGCATGCTGTTATAAATGATCAAGAAGAAGATCCACAGCTTCAACACTCTGAAATGGAAGCAGAAACAGTATTAGCCTCAAAATCAGACAGTGGAGATAATGGAGCAACAACATTGTCATTGTTATTTCTTCCATTGTTGTTGTTATCACTCTTCACTTCACAGTCCACTGGTTCTTCTATAGCTTAAAGGGCAGAAACTGATATTACCTCTATGTCTCAATTAGTGGAATTGCAATTGCAGAGAGATCAAGGTTGGGCTTGGTGAAGTGTGACTGTCTGCTTTGTGCTAAGTTCTCTAAGGCACAACAAAGTGGCATTAACCCAAGGTGGGATTTGGGTGGTATGTACCCATGGGCACTACTATACACAAGGCCTTGAGGCCTATCACAATATACAAACAAGTTACAACTAGCATAGGGTCTGTGTACCCTTGTAAAATTATTAGCTTCTGCTTCTACTTTGCACTGTTACATCATGATATCTGAGGGATATGACCAGCTTTACCCAAACATTATCACCAGGATTCCATTGAAAGTGTTCCTGCAGATGTAATCAAGGGTATGTATGTTTTTTTGATACCCAACATTTTCTTCACTTACTAGTTCACTCTATGAAGATCAACTGAAGTTCTTCAAGGTACAACTGGACTAGCATATTGTTCACATTCACTGGTAAATACTGTCCTTATGATGTTTGAATTTGTCCTTCCTGTCTGTAATTCTGTTGCCATTTTGACTGCCCTTTGTGTTTGAATAAGAAAAAAAGAAACATCAACTACATTACCAGTGTAACAAAATCAGCTGTACTGAAGTTGCTGTGGTCTGCTGCACCATGAGCCACTGTGGTATTGTGTGCCTAGTAATGTACTAACAGTATGTCATTGCTTGTATATCTATTATGCTATAATATTACTGTAGTGACTATGGTCACTGTTAAAGAGGATTTGCTGATGTCTGGCCTGGTATCTCAATTCAGTGCATTTATCCTGTCAATGCACTCAATTCTGATGCTTGTAGAATGTCTCTGGACACTGTGGTAACCACCTTGCACAACCACTTCATGTCCTGGCTTGGTTTGCTCAATCTAAGTACTTTCTAGTAAGTCTACTTGATGTCTATGCTCCAGGTGTTTGTGCTTGCATTCTAACATGTTTGACAGCTCATTTGGCTTTTTCATAGCACTTTCATGGCAGCTAGGTGCTCCCATAGCTTGCACAAAACAAGTGACTGCACACACAAAATGAGGGGTTGCATACACATACACAAAGTTTTTTTCTCACTTGCTTTCCCTAGTGCCACCTCTCTTCCCTCCTACCTATCCATGGCTGCCATACATGGTCCATTACCTGCTAGTCACCATTCACCATTCTGATCCATTCACAATGCCTCATCATAGAAATTTCAAAAAACACTAACATTCCATACTAGGTGAAACATCATGATATGTAGCATAAGTAATCTGCATGTATGATATGAAACTATTAGCAAGTGGGAGTTTGAGATGATGTGATGGTGTTAAATTCGTGAATGTGCAGGTAAAGCTGTGATTAAAATGAGAGTGAAAAGAGTGAAATTCAAAAAAACTAAATACAGAGAGATCTAGATGCACATTTAACCTTGCAAGTTGGGACTGATGGAGCTATGCAGCCTACATCCATGACCATGGATTTTGAGCATCCCAAACTGGGTGCATCTATTTCTGGTAATCTTCATGATTTTGCTTAGAGGGTTTCTTTGGAATGCAAAGCTGTCCATTCTGAATTATGTCAGCAAGTCACAGTAAACACCATGTACATGATACTATGTAGCAGAAATGTTACCTGATTCAATCCACTTGGAATCATCATCACTTGGCCAATCTTAACCAGCCGTCCTACTGACCTGCTGCCAGTAGCCTTTTGACTTGGAACTTGGCTAGACTGCACTGCCTTGGACATAGCTGTACGTCCGGCACTCTAATGATACCCAACCAGGGCTTCATCCTGAGCGCTAGTGTTGCCAGTAGTCCATGGTCAAAGCTGTGTGGTGTACTGGTTGAGAATTGCCTCAACAAGTGAATTTGCAGAACCAGCAGGAGTTTCAGCAACATCAGGTTGGACCATGGAAGCAATGTTGGGTTGGATAGATTGGGAATGCTAATGGCAACACTCACTCTGGCCACACAACATGTAGCAGCTCTTCCATTTGCTACCACGGACAGCAGGAGTGAACAGTGAGCATGGTGACTGACATGCCAGATGCTGGGTATGAGGAGACATCCATAGCAGTAGTACGAAAAGGAGGAAAGAGGGTGGTGACAATGTAGCTACCACCACTGGAAGGACAAAATATAGCTATGGACTGTAGGCTACAACTCCCCATCTTTGATCATACAGATCCATGTCATAACGTCCAAGCCCTGTACTCACAAGACATCATGCAGCCACCAGATGGCAAATGGCAGCTTGATCTGATATTGCTTCCTGCTGTGCCCAATGGAAATTACCTCAACCTCAGGGTAAGTCCCATTCAGCCACTCTTTCTCTGTGACCCCATAGTCTGTGAAGATGATCCCTTCATTTTGGATTTCTTGAAGTGCTTGTGTAAAGATGGTGAGCATGTTATGGGAGTGAAATGGAGTGATTCACATGGGCACATCAATAGCAGGATTTTTGATGTGCCTGGATTGGTCAACTGCAACATTGTCATCCAGTCAAAGGCGGTGGTTGTATGTAACTTGTGGCACTTCATATAAGTGCCATGGTGGAGTTCAGAGAAGAACCACATGTCCTATGAAGACATCCATGTAAGCTAGATAATCATGTAAAATTAGATGCTCACCAGTGGTGTTTGGTTGTGTCCTTAGATGAAAATTGGATAATGATTCCAGTCATTCTGGAATTGCTGGCAGTCACTATTGAGATCTTCAAGAAAAAGGTAATGGAGGAGCCAATGATGGCTTAGATCAGTTGCATTGAGCATGTGAATGTCCCTGAGCCATACAAAAAATGCTTGCCATGCACAGATGAATTGAATCTCTATATTAATCCAGAGCCATTCTATTCATGAGTTATGTGTGGATTGTTCCCAAAGAAATAACCCGTAATTGGGTCCATGAATCCATACTGCTACATCAATATTTTCACCAACATGGTCACTGCAGACCCATGATGATGTGCCAAATTATTGTATCACACTCAGAAAAAGATCCAAGACCATTGATGCGCAGTTGTGTATGCTAACCCATAGACCCACAACCTGTATCACATGAGGTAAGAGCAGTAACAAAAAAATTGCACCCACTGTTTGACAGTGCCCATCAATCATCCCATGAATTATGATTGTTATGGTCTATGAGGGGGTACTCTTTTTCCTTGACTATACTTCACTTGTCTTCCCTAGAATCTGTGACACACTCTACAGAGTTATATTCATACTGGAGTCGTCCTCCAGATAGTTTCTCCTTTTATGTCTATTGTTTACAGACTCACATGGTGCCCCACCTCTGCTCTATATTTAGCTTATTCCTTCTGATCCCTTCCGCACAGGATTCCTTCGGACTTCCACCTGTGCAGTGTTTCTCTTTTAGATCACACTGCCACATCCCACAGTTCCACATCATCAGGATGGACTATATGGAGTATGGTTGTCCTTCGGACTCCTGCCTCCTTTTATCTTTTATATCACTTACCTTACTCACACGGACCAGGGGCCTACTGTATATAAACTCTATACTTCTCTCCTGTATTTCCCCTAAGCTAGTTCTATGCAATATCAGCCTAGTTCTAGTGACCTGAGAGCTCCAGCAGCTAGCACCTGGATATTGAAGACCGTCGAGCCCACCTCGAATCTCAGTTCGTCTTCTGAGATAGACTGTGGTAGACACAGTCCTAGCAGGATCCTCCACTCATTACTCACCCTCTACTCGTAAACTCGTTCAGACCAAGGTAACCTTATGCTTCACTTGTCACTAACTGCACTGCGCGTTACAATAATCCCCCATCGGATCAACTTGTGGTAACCATCTATGTGCCATGCATAATTTGACCATGGGGATTCATACATGCATCATTGAATTGCAATCTAGCAACAGATAATTTGCCCTGATGGTACAATGTGTTGGATTGACTTTTGGATCTGCCCCCATTGTATGTGTAACCTGTATGACTTCAACAAAGCAATGATGAATCACAGACCAGCACTTGGGCAGTTGCACTTGTAATGGTGAATGAGGAGCTTCTTTTCTTCTTCCACCACTATGCCCAAACAGGCACCCAAACACCCCCTACCTGCCTCTGCTCCCCCCATCAACTTGTTCAATAAACTTCCCCCTTAAGCACCAGTGCTCTCAAGAGACTCTGTGGATCATTCTACTCTCTGACATGGGAAGAAAGTACCACACTTTTCCTACTGAAATGTTCTGCCTTCATTCTACCCCACCATCTATTTACAAGTTCATCTTGGCCTTCTTCTTCTCTCACCCTTTCATCTGGAGGTGGATCATTAAATGTAGCCTCAACAAGGGGAAAGCCTTGTCTGTTCCCACCCTGATGACTGTAATCACAGTTGGCCCCCAAGGGTCTCTCAGGTATGTAGCACTGCAAGGTGTAGGTCTAAGCAAGATCCTCTTGATGGAAGTTGATGCTCCCCTCTCCCCACATGCATGAGACTATATCTTTCTGATTACTCTTATGTTTATGCCCCCATGTGCCCTTTCAGCACACTATGCTCACCCACTTCAGGACTCAAGCCTATGACTACATACCATCCACATGTGCATCTCCTTTTTTCAATTTGTTACACCCCATGAACAATAAATGAGGTTATAAAAAATAAAATAAAAAATAAAAAAAGGCAAATGAGCTCATCAAGTCATTATCATGGATGTCAGAGAAACATCTTGAGGTTGTTGGTTTTCAGATGTCAACACAAGGTGCCTTGGTGCACTCCAAGGGCTTTCACAAGTGTTTGTAGTGGGATGCAATGCGTGGATGAAACTGCATTAGCTAATCAGTGCATATTTTGCAGGGCAGGATGGCCATAATTTGGCCCTAGTTCACCTGCAACAACCAGTATGATGTGAATGAGCTCTCCAGAAGTTCCATCCCTATGAGATCAATTAGTATGCTGTTTAAATCTGAAGTAATTACTCACTGTCCAGCTGCAATAAGCACAGCATCCTCAAGGGAACTCAAAATTGCACCAAACTTGTGCATGCATGATGAAATCCAGTTTACATATGTCTTCCATCTTGTGTTGAAAGGCAATGAGTAATAGGATGACTTGGTGATTAATTTGGTTGGCATGGATGTGGAGCCAGAGTGGGTCAGTATCATTTTGGAATAAGACATCTGATGCTCACTTGTAGGCATTTTGCAGGGTTTGGTGGATCTGCTGAGCATAGGAGCTCCAATTGTTGCCAGGGAAGTCCAAGTCTTCAGACATCTATGGCTGCTCAGTCACTGCTGTCTCAAGTGTAGAGGTTCACCACAAGAATGGGAAAATTATCTCAAACTCAGAAGTGATGCTTCAACAGTGTTTGCACCATGCACCATGCTACAATGTTGGTGAACTTAGCTGACTCAGACACCAAGTTCCACTTCAAAGATGATTCTCATTCAAATTCAATTTTCCAAGTGTGTTGATGCAGTAATCAGATGCTCCACCCCTTGCTACTCTATTTCTGGAATATACTGCCAGCTTCTTGCCTGTTTGCACAACCCAGCAACCCTCAGGGCCAGAGAAATCCAACTGTCATCAATTTTGTGGTATTTCTAATCAAGTTGCAGAGTATATAGCTTGTTTCTCCTAGCTCCCATGTAGCAGGTATGCTGATCTGCCCATTATGGCCACCCAATTATTTCCAGTGACTCCACCATCTAGCCAATCATTTTCATCAATCCCACCACCATCTCACTTGTCAGCACTGAGTCAGCAACCAACACCAACTAGCTGCCCCTCACTATCTATCCCTCATATACAGCATCCTGAGTTCTACTTCATTGATGGAACTGTCATGTTTTTGGTATATATTTTTTCCTGTTCACTTTGCTTACTGACAATTGTTGATACTAGGTTCAAAAACAGCGTCAACAGGCTGTACTCAGGACTTCTCAGGAAGTAGTCCATGTTTATGAACTCAGATCTGTCACAAGAAGGTCAGCAAGACAGTCTGAGTCAGTCAAATGTCAATCAAGAAGGCAGCTGCAATGAGAACCCGATCATTTTGCATGGTATTTATAATGCACAGCACAGTTAGTGATAAGCAGTGCAACAGTCACAGGTCAAAGAACAAGTTATGAGTAGAGAAAGTCCAAAGTCATATGTCTATCCTGAGTCTATCCTTGAAGATGAATAAGGACTCAAGAGGAGCTCAATGGTCTTAGCTATCCTAAAAACACACAGGACTCACTGGTCACTAGAAACCATGCTGATATTGCATAGAATGATATGGAACGGTGGGATGTGGCAATATGATACTAAAAGGAATGCCACATTGGCGGAAGTCCAAAGGAATATAATGCAGAAGCAGAATGAAAGGAAAAGGCTAAATATAGCAGTAAGGTGGGGCACCATGTGAGATGGAAGAGAAGTGGAAGCAGGACAACATATTTAAATATATCTGGAGGATGACTCCAGTATAAATACAACTCCATAGAGTGTGAGACAGAGTCTGGACAGGAGCAAGTATAGTAGCAAAGCAATAAGGAAAAAGTGTACCCCCTTCATAGACCATAACAGTCACAGGTACGAAAGCTCCTGGTCAGCGGAAGAAATTCGAGCTTGAAGGACAGGTAGATCCTGATGCATGGTCAACAGGAACTGCACTTGCAGATGATGGATTATTGAATGATCATATTAACAAAGAAGAAAGTACTCTCACTGATTCTTTCAGTTCTCTATATATCACAATATGTAGTATACTCAACTACCAAATACAAACTGTTGAGATCCATGTGGTGATTCATCATTTCTGAGTGTGGCACATACAGTGAGGCGATCATGTCAGGTATTTATCCTTTTTTGATTCTTAAAGGCAGACTGGTGGCATCATAATTTGGTTGAGCCTTTTGTAGCATGCACTTCCTACCAACACTTGCATTCCCCACAGAGATGCATTCTACCTGCCAATTGCTCAACAACTTTTCTAACACATTCCTTGGGCACCACACACTCATGGATTCAATCACTCCCCCCCTGAGTTAAAAATCACCATTGGAACATAGCCATCATCGCTATGGCCACATGTGATGCTCACCAGAATGGCAGTTTCCTCACCTCTGATTGAGGATTCCATCTGCTCACCTTTGCTTATTACTTAAGTGGCATCAATACAATGCTAACCAAGGCAGCCCAAATTGCCCACTCAAAAGCCTGCAAGGAACACTTGAATCACATTTACAACTTGATCTATGATTGGTCTGTTTTATCTTGTCTTATAGTTCACTAGCTCATTTTCCCAAAGGCTACCACTCTCAACAGGTTATCAGGTTCTACAATTGTCCTCCATTATCCTAGTGTAATGCCTCCATATGCCAATGTTATTCCTGAGCACCTTTCCATTGATGCATATCTGAATCCTTATGCTCTTGCTGAACACTCTGAACTTCATAAAGTTGGTGTGTACTTAGAGGAAACCTTTGCAGAAGAATTGGCTGTGCCAATTGCCAGAACATTCCGCAATCAATGAGTGCAGCACAACTGGAAATAAGAGCCTCCCCCATGCATCCACTATCAAATGAACTTCACAGCACTCCCTTTAATTTCCTGCCCAAATTGCCTTTTGTCCTGTAGCTTCATTTTTCCAGGTCATCCACCCTTGCAGTTGGCTCAACTGCTCACATCTGGGCATGCTATGCCCTATATTCCTCAAGCAAACAATGGTCCATTTGAGTGGGTCCATTTACCCCTCTGCACCATCCTTCCATCTGCTGCCACTAGCCAGCCCTCTCAAGCTGCCCTTATCTGATCAACTGTCACTCTCTTGCCCAGCGAAACAAGGAATGATGTCAGACAGGGCTTTGGAAGTCCCAGAATGGAGTCTTACATTACCACTTTGATGGAGAGCTTAAGCCATGCAATGCTTGACTTCAACTCTGACAAGTCTGAGAGTGAATACATTGCCCACCTGAGGCTTGCCAACACCATGATTCGCTGCCTCCCTCATCACATCCAGGCAAGGCAAAGCAGGTGCACCATACGGTGTGCACATTGGCCTCTATACCTGGCCCTTCTTCAGAAAATACTCATCCCCCTTTCCTGGAGTTACGTGTACCAACTGTGACTAGAACATGAGCCCTGCCTACCTGTCACATGACTCATATTCAGGCCCCCTCTATTCAAATATTTGGCCCATGTATGGATGTGGTGCTAAGGACATGTCACCTCCTGGATCATGTTTCTGGAATCTGTATTGCTTTGTGCTGAGAGACTGTTGTGGATGGATGGCAGTCCAGGTTGGTTAGCTCAGAGATTTTGGCTATTGGACCCAACATTGCTATTGAAATCACGAACACAATGTTGCAAGACATCCAGGGTAACTAGCCATATTTTCTTTATATTCACCATGTAAAGTACCATCTATTTTCAAACACAACCACTAACAGTTTTCCCTTCCCTATTTGCTGCTCGCTCCTCAATGACTGGCATGTGACTGAACACTAATGCCATTTTCACCAACAAACAGTGTCTCATTGTTTCTTGTAACAGCTGTCCAACAGTCAAATTAGGCAAGGACATGGCAAGAGAGCTTGCAAGGTGTTGTGCTGAAAAGTGTGACAAGGAGGAGGAAGCAATTGCCGAAGTAATGGAATACATTGACAATATGGCAACTGAATTAGCTTGTTGTTTTCAAAGAAGTTACCAGCACTACCTTGACAAATTTTATATAGGTTCAAAGCTAACTTGTATGCGCAAACAGAAAACAAGTTCATGGTCTGCCTTTATGCATTTCAAGAGTATGGAAGTCAATACTGGTAGGTCTAACAGGTCCTCAACTGGTTTGTAAAAACTAACCCTTGTCCAGGCAGGAATGTTGGCAAGAAGGACTGTCTAGCCCAACTCTCAACTCACACCACTGAGTACCATGAGCTCAGCGACTAAGAATGCCAGCAGCTCATCACAAAATTTGATGAGGAGAAAGTGGCTAATTTTAGGCTGTCCCTGATGATCTCAGCCCAAATTCATGTTAGGCTTTGTTCAGAATGTGCCAGATTACCAAAACTTACTTTGGCTACTCATCACAACTTCACTTGAAGTGCTACAGACTATGACATATGTGACATATACATACACATATTTCTACAGTACAAAGGTAAGAGATGCATACATCAATTGGTACACTACCACTATCTGTTTGCTTGGTCAGTATCATAGTTCTTTTTAGCTTGAATTTCAGTGAGCATATTTTGAATCCACAGATGGCATGATGGTGCATGGAATCTGAGAAAAAATCTGACTCTTGTTTTTCTGAGGGTTGCTTATGTAGTTCACGGGGTCATTCTTCTCTAATGGAGTGAGATTGAAGGTCATGAGTGCTTCCACAGCTTGATCAATGTAATTATTGTCTGCAGATCTAGATGGGATAGATGGTGGAGCAGGCTATTGTATCTGCAGCAAGTCTAGTGAGGAGAGAAAAATGAGCTGCAAGATTGCAGAGCCTATGTTTTCCAAGAAAGAGGACAGCTTCTGCAGTATCTCAGCTCTGCTGGTCTAGGCTTTGTGCCATAGCAGACATTTGACGAGAGTGCTTCATTGAGCTTGTTGTCCCAGCCTGTGATCCAACTATGCTATTAGCCTTTCTCTTTCTTGACCCGATCTGAGAACTGGTAGCACTGTCTGCCATTTGCCTCTGGCTAATCCTGGTCATCATACCAGTTGACACCACAGAGACAGTGGATTGTGGAGGGTGGAAAAGGTATGATGACTGTGTGAATGGGGAAATAGAATTTGGATCTGAGAATACAACAGATGGTACTAGTGCAGGGGGGGGGGGCGAATCTGCATCACAAACTGTTATAATGGCTAACTGACTCACAGTGCCACTTGTGCTAGCAATACTGTGGGACTTGGTGGTGTTCATGGAAGGTCCAGGTCAATTTCATTTGGACTTGGTTGCTGCAGGATGGTGAATATGAGCTCTCGTGGAGACAACAGAGATGAGAGGGGATATGTCAGTCCAGTAGGGCCATGGACTGTTCTTGTACTTTGCAGCACCTGGATGCAACTGAAAAAAATGAGCAGACTAAATGGCTTGATCCCAGGTGCTCTACTTACCTTGCAAAATTCATCCCATGCAGGTCCAGTATGCTCATCAACTGCGGCCCCCTTTTCATCATCATAGTAGAAGCTTCCTTGATCAGTTTGATAAGATCATGTTTGCTCTTTAGCTTTAAGAGAGTCAATATCGGATCTACAATCCTAATGCTATGAAACCATACATTATTCCATTTTTCCTGGCAGGATTGGGGTGTCTTTGGCACCTGTTGAGAAGGGAACTTTTGGTGGAGTTCTGATGTGATCTTGTTGAATGTCACTTCCTTGAAACCATCTTTAGCAGATGGATAGTGGTCAGAAAGCAGTTTGATAAACTCATCAATTTCATCTGTGGTCCATAACATTTGGGATGACCTTGAAGAGAGTATGGTTTGTCTGATTCTTTGCCTTTGCCTTTGTCTTTGCCACCCATATCCTCAGCCTGACTGCCTCTGAGGGAACAGTGGGAACAGTGGAATCTTTCTGATGATTGCAATTTGTTGGATGGTGGTGTGTTGCTCTCAGCAGACATTATGACAGTTCACCCACCATCCAGTTACATGATGAATTCAATCATTTTAGAGAAGTAGCTATGTATATCCTCATTCCCTCAACTCCCTTGTGTAATTCCCCCACTTTTGTTATGCAATGAAGTCCTGCTGTGCCACTGCCCTCCACCATTCAGCTGTAGTGATGGGACCTCTGTGAGGACACCAGCTCCATCAATGTTGTGGTTGTCATCATCCTGTGCCTCGTCCAACTACATTTCTTCCAAGTGTTGTGCTTGAAATTTGGGGGTGAAAAATGTATCTGAATTGAGGTGTTGAATGAAATTATGGATGGCACATAATACTGCCAGTATATGAGCTTGAATGTCCATGGAAAATTCAGAGGGGAGGCAATAATCTGCCACTGTTGTTTGAGTACTCTGAAAATGCATTTGATAACATTTCAAAGATTGGCATGTCAAAGGTTGAAGTTTCTCTTTGTTCTATGGGCTAGGGCATTCCAAATATGAGTATCACAGTCATAGTCAACTGTTTTTGCTTACCATAGGTCAGCTTGTCTCCATTCCTTTAAATGGTATTGTACCCCTTGATACTGAACAAGGAGCATGTCTGATAAGCTGAATCCAGCATCAGCAAGGAGGCATTTACCCTCAGGAATGGTCAAATCATCAGTGTGCACATTGTTCCACATCATTGCATCCACTATTGAGCAATCCCATCCTGTCACTGCGTGTGTGAAAACAAAGTCGAAGTCACAAACAAAAAGATAATTTTGAGAGAGGAACCCCTTCCTGTTTCACATGTTTGGATGTTCCTCAACTAGCACAAATGCTTGGATATGGGTGCCATTAATGGCACCAATATAGTCATTGAAGTAGTGGAAGCAGGAATCAGATGTTATCTTGTTTGATATAGGGGTATTTGCAGTTGGTAATCTAATGTTCAACACATAAAAGTGTCCAGATGAGAAGAAGGCAAGTAGATCCTTGAAGTATCTGTGGATCATTCTTGGTTATCATTATCTGATGACCCAGAAAAAACAAGCAGATATATGCAGATATTGTAGTTGGTGAATGTTGGAATCTCTCTGCAACATAATGGGTGCTGAGACGTGTCACACAGGTGTAAAGGAATATACCAAGTTGTTCTTCAATGGAAATACCACAACGGAAGTCCCTGAAACCATTTTCCTTCATGACTTCAATGAGCACATCAAAAGTGTTATAATAAATGCCCAGTGATGTCTTGATTTGATCAGGGTGGCCAGTGAGCAACTCCAAAATACACCCTCCACCAGTCAAAATTGAGGTATAATATGGAATTTTGTTACACTTTGATAGAAAGAGGAGCCTGTAATAGAAAGTGATATGTGTGATCACCATCATGAGAAGTAAAATGAGCCGTCTGTGGTGCTGAATTTCAGTGTGAACAAACAGCTGTGCTTTGAGGTCAAACATGATGGAGGAATGCTGAAGGCAGGAGTACTTACAATGTTGGCCCATTTAACATAATTTCTCTCTGTAGAATGGTCCTGTGGCATGCTGAAGGGATGTGCGACAGATCTATATGGGATACCACTCAGAGTGATGGGACCACCTGTTATGGTATTTGATAATGAAGGGATGGAGTATCATAGAAATCACTCGAAGTGAGTGCAGGCTGTTGGGTTGTGATGATAAGGTCTGAGGCTGTCATGGTCACTGACATTTCCCACACTGCCAGCACTTCAAGTGAAGTTGTGATGAGTAGCCAAAGTAAGTTTTGGTAATCTGGTACATTCTAGACAAAGCCTTAATGAGGTCTCAAACTGCTTTGATGCTTGTGTTGAGGAGGTATGTAAGATTCCCTCACATTTACTCTTTCACATCCATACTCACACTATCACAGCTAAATGTGCTCAATCATAAACATGGTGTCGAAGGACTTATTGTCATCATTTGAGGCTCCCACAGCATCAAAATGGACCCATGGATTCACATGATGAGTGAGGTGATCTTACACTTCCTTTGTACTGCTACTTCTAATGACCCAATGGTGTTTGGAATGAAAATGGAGGTTGCAGTGCTTTGTGCTGGAAATGTTCCAAGTGATTTGACTGTCGCCAATCTGCTTTACAAACTTACCCTTTTTGAAGAAATTATGATGAGTTATTGGAAGTGGGTTGTGAAGGCCAAAAATACCATATCAAATGGACTTCAAAATAATAATTTAGGCATGTGTGTCATGTCTGGAGTTCATCATCCAACTTACATAACCACTGTCAGTTGAACTCACCTGAGACCCAAATGCCAAAGTGGATTACATATAGTATGAGTGCTGTGTTGTCCAGCATTACAATGTCTGTCTTGTTGGCTACACACATGACCAGTGGGCCAACCCTGGTGACCTAAAGGGTGGGGTTGAGTTACTCAAGAATCTTGCGAAGGCTGTGCTTGAAAAAAAGTGCTGCTTTGTCACTATCTCACCAAACAAAGTGACTCATCACCAGGAACATATTACAAATGACAAGATTCTTACTCCAAATGTTGATCATGCAGCATCTGTCACTCACAACCTCTAACCTACTACTCTACCAAGTACTCTGAGATCAGCTCCTTCACCTCCTGTCTCTCAGAACTCCCAACCTCTCTAACAAGTGTTCCATCAGCTCCTTCAACTGCACCATGGAATGACTCAGAACCAGCTGGCCAAAACCAGCCTTAGGCAACCAGTTTGGGTGTTGACTCAACCACAGCAATGGGACCTACAGATACCATGGGTAACAGGGACTTGTAGACAGATGTTACACTAGGTGCAGTTTTGAAAGGTAAAACTCAATACTACTTGAAGTAGCCTATATTGCCTACAGCTCTTTAACATAGCCACTCTGGGTAGCAGCATCCTGCTGCACATTCCCCATCCTGGTATGAAGCAAAAGCACAGCAGCACAAAAAGTTCAAACAAGTGAGCAAGAACAGAAAAAAAAGAAGGTGGTGATAAGCACAGAGATGGTGGTGTCTGACATACCCAACAATGAGTAATGACCCCCATTGGGGTTGATAATAGAACTACTATACCCTTCATTTCATTTCACTGACAGGAACACAAATAGATGAAATGAACCTTCAATAGTATTGAATTACACCAAGATGTCAACCCTTCCCTGCTGACCACCCCCACCCCCATGTCTGTGACTGATCACATACCACCATCCATGCCTTCTCCTACTTCAATACCACCAGCATCACCCATGCTCCATTGTTCTAGTCAGATGCCAAAGCCATCTCTCAAAGTATATAAAGTCTGAAGTCTGAATCACCCACTCATTGCAAACTCTGTGACCACTGCTGAGTGGGATTGTGAGGACCTTCCCACACTACTTGGATGTGAGCCAAATGATAATGATGAGGACAGTCCATGTCCTGACCATACTCCCATTGACACTGACTTATATCTCCACTATCCAGGTGACCCTGGATCATACTCTGAAGCCATGGCATCTCCACTTTTGGCTGAATGGTGAACAGCACTATAGAAAGAGTTTAATTCCTTGAGATGAATGGGTGTGTATAAACTGGTGCCTTTCTACAGTCCCTCTGTAATGACCCTTTGGTCCCACTATGAACTTATGAGGCACTTTGTGACATTGTGAGTCTAACCAATAGTAGGATTTGATATCCTAAGGAATTAGAGGATATATAACAAGAAGGGGAAAGAACAGAGATGAATAAGACTAGAGTCTACACTACTAGAAGTAAGACAATATATAAAGAGTGTCCATGCACAGACCAAGCTATGCTAGAGGCTATACTATCCGCAAGTATTTAAGAGTATGTCTACTGGGTACCATGAGGTGAAGGCTATTCTGAGGGAATACTGCTATCGGATGATAAGGGAAAGTGAGTCAAGAGGGAAAGCATGAGGTGAGCATGAGAATGATATGTGTGCAACATGAGGTGCATAGCCAAGATAAGAGATAAGGTCATGTGACTAGATTGTGTGACTAGTCATGTGATAGATATTGAAATGGGAAGAATGGAATGCAACCCAAACATTGATGTCACCAGCACAAACATTGTGGGAAACTCACAGAGACTAGTTCCAAGAAGGGATAGACTTGAGTATGGGAAAGGCTTGAGTGGAGTAGAGACTCAACACAGAAGATGGGAGAAGAGAATAGAGATGTTTGGTTATTGGTACAGGCTGTAAGGCCTGGTTTATATACATGTAAGATGTGTTTGTACTTGTGTACTTCTATACTGTGTATGGTAAATAGAAAGTCATATCATAGAACATTATAAAACAACAGAGAATAATGTGTCAGCTAATCTAACACATGCCAAGACACAATGACTGATACATCAGCCAGTCTTATTAATGATTAATGTCATATCATAGATAAGAGTCTAAACTGTTGATAGGAAAGATAAGAGAAAGGCTAGATCTAAATCTATGATTCTCAACAATATATCATGTGGTTTGATGAGGTAATCTTTAGGTTTTCTAGTTGGTAGGGACTAGCATCAGTGTCCGGGTTCAGCAGAGTGTCTGTGGTATGCAAGTAGAGTTGAGAAATGAATCAAGAAATGTAGCATCTGTGACACCCTCCTGGTCACAAGATCATGTAGGGACATCCCATATTCAGCTTAAATGTGATGCTGCTGGGAAGCCCAGCCATTTTAAGGCATGGTATGTATGCTATAGGTACACAGCCATATATGGGCAGAACTATTTGAAAACATCCTCCTCCACTGCCCATCTGGAATCATTCTGTGTCCTTGCATACATCATGGCATCACTGGATTGGGAGATAAAGCAATTGGAGATCAAGACTGCCTACCTCAATGGCATACTCACACCTGACAAGGTATGTTATGTAGAGTAGCTGAAAGGATTTGAAGAGCTTGGAAAGGAGGATTGGGTATGGGAACTACAAAAGGGACTGTATAGTATGAAACAGAGTGGCTGGATATGGAACATGACCCTATCTTGCTTGTAGAGGAGCACTCTGCTAACCATTTGGACCTGGCACTCAACATTTAAGGCCAAGGCTTAAGAGTCTGTGCCACATTTTTATTAATTGAATGAAAGGTCCACTTCTGTGGAGAATGAAACCAAAGCAAACACATTGACCCAAGGCTCCACTTTACCTTCAATGGACTTGATGATGAAGTATATACATCTCAACACCACTGCTAGAACTAACAGTCACTGCAGGGATCCATAAACAACATGGCTGCTCCTGTTCTAGATACTCTTATTACATCATTTTTCTACAATGGTTCTTCTTTAGCTACTACTTTTCCTAATGTATTTGCAGACAAAGTGCCACAAGTAACTGTTTGTTTGGCAGCAACCATGGTATGTTTCCTTACCTCCCTCATATCAGTACTAATAACATGTTGGTTGACAGCTATGAGCTGCTATTAAAGAAATTACTGTGACTGACATTTAGATTAATAATTCAAGTACTATGGATACTTGAAATATATGGCCAGTTTTGTGCAATGCAATCTGTGATCAATCCAAATCCAAAACATGCTGCAAAATGCAAGAGCTAAGATTTCAATGGGGACTTTCTACTGAGTATATGCATTCTATTTTGATAACTGCTTCACTCTAAAGACTTGTTGCTTTATCATAGCATGCCTGCCAATGACCCCCATATATTATCACTTTTTTTTAAGAACAACTTTCAGCCAATCCTAGACTAATTTGACTACTCACTTGGATAGCCTAACATTGGGGTTCCAATATAGCTTTCTTGACCCAGGCCACTGTTCCTATTCTGCTTCCCTGTTGTGGCTGTGTCTGTTCTATTTTTAGATTTGCATGTTTTGTAAATAGTCTCTACAATATTACCATTTGCATCATTCATTTACATATACATAAAAGGTCTGTATTGGTCTATACAAGTCTGTCAATGTGTGTAGTTCAACCACTACACTTGTTTGGCTCTGTTGTCCACAGATCTAGGACAGAACTGTGTAAGTCTGCAATACTAGATACCTATCTTTAGAGTCTTTGAGAGTACATAGCCCACTACAGTTCTACATAGTCCATGGCTTGTTTGCTGATGAAGGTTCAGACTAATGTACTATGAAGGAGGTAGCACTAGTAGTCAAGACAAGTTAGTTGAGGTACATGTGGCTAAGATGCCAGCATCTCTTGCCATTTAGGAGAATGTCATGAAGTGCATGTCCAATGACCTATCCAGGGTGAAAAAGGACATGGTTGACCAGGGTTATTGTGTCCTGGAATTGGCCATCCTCATCTTTGGCCAGATCATGAGCACTGCCAGCTTTTCATGACAATATGGCTAGCAATTCATCCACTCTGGATCAGTCAACTCAACCATAACCTCCCCACACAATTTCCTACCCCTTAACTATGGAGGGAGATTCTTCATAGAGTACCATCCAAGGAAGATCTCAAGTCTGTACCTGAGAGCATCATGGGCAACAAAACAGCCAAGGGTCACAATTTGGCAGAGCTGGAGATCTTTAGTGATGTTGTGGTGGCCATGGCACAAGATTCCTCTTTTACCCCTACCAAAACTGTGGAATGGCACAGCAAGTACATTTTGATTGCCTTACTCACCAACCCTCCTCTCTAGCTCACCAGAGTGATCTTGTGGGAGATCTATGAGTGGCTAGTGTTATGAGCTGATAGCCCTCAATTAAGCCCTTGATTCTCAATTGTGGGCAGAACATTATACAGAGCATTTCACTTCATGCATGCCATTTTCCCTGACAGTTTGAGTCTAGTGCTGTGGTCTGAGGCTTTGCCATCCAAGCCTAGTGATTTCAGGCTAATGGACTCATTTGCCGACAATGTTCATGTCCTCCATAGTTTGTACTACTCTCTATCTGGCCAGATGTCCATCCATTGTTTTCATACATTTCTACTGTTAATGAATAATTTAAACAAGTGCAGGTCTATGAGATTATGTCTTGAGCCTGCAAATTCTATGTACAGACTTTCTTTGATTATTTTACCCCTCCTCCTCTCCTCCTTGTTAAAGTCTGAGAGAGGGCAAGAATTGCCTGATACTCAGCCGCTGCCTAAGATGGGCAGAAACGACTGAGGTGTTTGTGAGCGAGATACAGGATATATATATGCTATGGGTGAAGGCACACTTGTATTATGTTACCTACAATATTGCCGTGATAACCCTGAAAGAAGATTATAAAGATTAAGTGAATGAGATGTAGTACTTCCAGTGCTTCCATGCTTTCCGAGGAAGTTCCAGAAGTGGTTCCAGTGTTTCTGAGCTTGGAAGAGGGCGGGAATATTTTGGAAGTGGTTCCAGTAGTTCTGAGTCTGGAAGGCATGGGAACATTCTGGAAGTGGTTCCGGAATAGAGGTTCCAGGATCGGAACATGGAACTGTCGGGACTGTTGTTATTTGTCACTCCCACTCAAGTGTAGCCACAATCCCATACTTCAAATGAATTTCCAATGTGGCTCGTTTGCAAGAGGTTTTGTGAGTATGTCTGCCACCATGTCCTTGGTGGAAACATACCGGACTACTGCTTCTCCCTTTCCAACTATGTCATCCCGGATGAAGTGGTACTTTCGTTGGATGTGTTTAGTCTGGGCTCAGAACTGTGGATCACGACAGAGGATAATGGCTGCTTGGTTGTCACAAAACAGTTCTGTAGGAGCTTGCTGAGAATGTCCACTTTCATTAAAGAAGGCCTGGAGCCAGGCCAAGTGTTGTCCAGCATTGCTGAGTCCAATGTACTCTGATTCTGTAGTGGAGAGTGCTACCATGCTCTGTTGTTTGCTGGACCAGGAAATGGCACCATGATTGCTGATGAAAACAAAACCGGAAGTGGAATGGGAGTTGTCTGGGTCCTGAGACCATCCAGCATCAGAGTATCCATGGAAGTCCATATCTGTGGAAAGTTCTGTTCCATCAAAACAGAGCTCTATGTCCTTGGTAGTCTGGACATATGTGGGCTTTGTGGGAAAGTAGCAATGGTTAACTGTTCTTCTACTGTTATGCAAGATAGGGGCCAATCACCATATAAGGCAAGTGTTTGTCTGTGAGGTGTTTGTAACAGATGCACCTTTCATGTTTGAGCTTCACATGCTGCTTGGCCATCTTATTTCTCTTAATTTCCTTTTTTTAAAGATTGGTAGTGTTACAACCAAAACTATATCATATATTATTTTCCCTTTTTCTTATCTTGACCTAGCTCAATATCTTATCTTATCACATCATATGACTTGCCTCATGGTCACTACATGTTTTACTATATGCATACCATTGACATGTGTCTCCCATGCTTTTCCATTTGAAATACAAAACCTTTATTGTCCAATAGCATTATGGACTCTTATCAGTAAGCACTGCCTTATACTGCCTTGAGTATTGACCATATTATTTAGTCAATAGCATAGATACCTCAGTAGTACACAGCTTGGTCTATGCATGATTCCCTATAAACTCATGCATGTTCTGAAATGATATAATTATAGTCTACATTTTGTTGGTATTGGTGATTTCGCACCTCATTTGACTTCCCATGGACTCTTAACCATGCCCATATGCTTCTCCATGATCACTTTACTTACCTACTACTTTTCATCTCCTTCTTAGTTTGTTGTGGTGTCTCTATCCATACAGAGCCTTACCTTCACTCATACCGTAGTCCATTGTGACTGATGTTTACATTTGTTTTCCTTGAAGCACACATACTCCCTGGAGCTCCACTTTGTAGTCTTTGGTTACTCACGTGGACTCCAGAGTTGTCCTGAGTTGATCCAGCAAGTGACTAGTCTGCTTTACCCAAGCTATTCACTCTTAACAGATAATGCACAGGATGGATTTCAGGCATCAGGAAGTGCAATCAACTTGCATTTGTGGTAAAATGATGCTATCTCTTTGCCTGGCATGCTTTGTGAGCAGAAGTGAAGAACTGATTCATCCACCAGCTCTGTATGGATTTGATCACTTTATAAGGACATGTCTGGTCTGCATTGAGTATCTGAACTCAGGGAAAGTCATTTGAGGAACCAATGGCTGACTTTACTTGCCCAAAGGTCTTGAAATACCATGAGTACCAGGGGGATGAGCTAATGTAAGGGACAGTATTCCTTACATGAGCAGTTTGCACACACTGCATATCACTCACAGCTTTTCCATCTCTCACACAGACCAGGGGCCTTGCTGCAGGTAGTACAGCTTCTAAACAAGCACAATCTCCAGTGTTTGCTCAAGATGCATACCAGATTTGCCATGCACACATTGCAACTGTTTGTAAATGCATTGCCATTTCAGATTGAGAACAGGAATGGAGTGTTGCTGACAGGTTTGAGGCACAAGTCAGAATGCTTTTTCATTTTTGATGGAGTTTCCTTCTTTAAAGGGACTAGATGGGTTTGGAGCCCTCTAGTTATTTGCTTAGTTTGCCAAGTAATCCAAGTGACCATTTTGCCTGTAGTAATAAGGCTTAACTTTCATTTTGGTTATGCACACCAAAGATGCTGCATTGACAGCCAGTATACACTTCCTCAAAATGATGTCCATACAATTTCAGGCTAAAGTCCAAGGATGAATGTCCAATGCTGTGGAAGAATACAAGTCCATCCATTTGGACACTGTCATAACTTCTGATTCCCGAGCACCATCCAATTTGATCTCATTGTTTTCCAACAGGCCATGTCCTCCATACATGCTCCAAGCAGAATCTTTTGTGTTTTGCCTGTTGTTGAATGCAATGTGCCATTACTTCACAGATGTTCCATAATTAGTTATGTAGCTTTTAGCTGATTGCCTTTAGGCATTTGGACCCTCAAGTGACCTAATTATGAATGAGAAAGCCCAAGGCTTTATAAGCACGTCAGTACATGAGACCTTGAGAAGGCAGAAGTCATCCAGAATGCTATAACTGATCACCTCAGAGTATTCAAGTCAGGTGTGGTGGTTTTTGATGAGGTGCCAGCTGAGAAAGTTAATGTCTCATTGGCTAGGACCTGAGTAAAAGCAGGTAAGGATGCCCTTTTGCTGGCATTTCTGGTTTTTAAAAGAAAACATGCTCACCCAACCTCCCCAAAGAATCCAAGAGCCTTAGGGGAATCCAGAGAGAAACAAGTCAAAAGGCAATCATACCATTCAAATACACACAAGATAGAGTTCCATGCAATGTAAGTGAGCCTGAACTGACAGTAATATACTTTTTCAAGTATATGAAGGATCTTGCACTGTATATAGATTCAGAGATGAGCCTGGGATGTCCACCAATATTATCTGGGGAAGGCATAAACAATTTCCTTGGCCCACTAATATCATAAGCGACTAATGGGCAGTCCATTCAGCACCCTCCAATATGCGCCACCAAAATTGGGAAGATAATCTCAAATCACCATCTTTAAAATACCATTTCCATATCTATCTTCAAGGATGTGCTCAGCCCAGATCCTCATTGGAAATGACTTCTGTGAAAACATATAAACAGTACTGTCCATTTCTAACATGTCCCTTCATGTTCAAATGCCAAAAAAAATATCACTGTGATCCCACTTCTTTCACTAGAACATCCAGCTTCTATGAACAGGTTTGTCAAGTTTTATGTGGTCCTCCCCCTTCTAAGGGTGACCTCATTAATCCATATCTGTGAAAGATAATCATCATTTAGAAGCACAAGCACTAGTAGAAACTGTTCAATGTCTCTAGGTCTCTTCCATATATGCTATTCAGTGAGGTCTGATAGGAATCTTTTACCCCACAGACACTTAGTCTCAATGGTGTGGACCAGGACACTCATTGGTAAGCATGTGCAACCTAAATAGACTAAATCCCAGAGAGACAAATGTTGCAAACAGCACATTAAACTTGTGACAGATCTTGTGACTATATACCATGCTGGTGGGTTTGCATACATTTGTGGGTTAGATTAAAAGATTGTTAGAGTCATATACATCTAACATGTCTGGTGTCTTTAGGACCACAAGGCACTTTGTATTCCAGAAGTGATTACAGAATTGTTTGATTCTAAATAATTTACCTTAGTATTTGGCAACCCACTGCTGCAAAACCAGTCTTGGCTAGTAGTGCTAATAACTCATTCTTGCTAGATCCTAAGCTGCAGATCAGTAGTTGGTGATGGATGGAATGGTTTACTGCTGGTGAGGACAAGGAGTTCTTTCTGTTCTCACTATTGGCATTTGCTCAGTCTTGAAGCTAGCTGCGAAGAATAACTTGTAATGTCTTCCCACATTGTGTCCCAGTAAGCAACTTATTGTCCACTATTTATGAACAATTATCTTAGTTCACGGGATTGCTATTGAGACCTGCTGCAAGTCTCCTTTAAATGACAGCTAAAACAACCCTCACACTCATACTTAAGTGAAGCTGGTGCTAGGTTGCTTGCACAGAGGAAAAGGTAGAAGTTGAGAAATGAAAACTAGAGTTGCCTAAGGGGAAAACTCCAAGAGGACAAGACTGGTGTCCTCTGATGCTGCATTGGGGTTTATATACTAAGTACATGTGTGCACAGACCAAGCAGTGCTATTCTATATATAGTAAGTATCCTTGATACTGGAAAACATGAGGATACAGCCATGCTGTGACAATGTGGATTTAATGTGAAAGAGAAACATAGGTGTGGGAGATTAAATATGGATGTGTGAAATAGAGGCAATGGAGCAGGAATGAATAGATAGGGGCAAAAGAAAGAAAGAAAATTGATAAGTCCATTATTGCTTGGATAGTGATCATAACAGCAGCTACTCAAACTTCTCAAATGGGGGGGTGCCTTTCATTGGCAAAACCAAGGGGCAGGGTTGGCTAGCTCTCTGTGAAGTTTTACTAGGTAATCTGGCCAGTCTAGTGCTTCCTCCTTGCACTGTGTCCTTCGTGATCCATGTCAAACGAACCTTGCTGGAATTCACTTTTCTCATTATCATGGTGCCATTCTTTGTTATAAACAGTCTAGTTGACATTCCTAACTCTGAATGTGCAACATTGGTGAGCATGGTGTCAGACAACATGTAGGTGTAGTTTTGCAACACATACCATAGTACACTGATGGACCTCATGACCCTTTAATGATGGATTTACTTGCAGCAGTGCATAAGTCAGTCAAGGCATCTGGTGTTACAGAAGCCACATGGCAACTGGTGGATCTTTTTTACATGTTGAAGTCATGACAAAGTTGACCTGATATTCCTCAGATTGTTGAGAAGGTTTATCAACAGACCAAAAGCTTTAATCAGTTCTCATTCTTGTATCTTGCTACTGGCAGCATGGACAAGCTGTCAAGGACACAAACAATTGGAAGAGGGAATCAAATGTCATGCTTTCATCATGCCTTGTATGTGGGCAATGGGTGAGGAAGATCACTGTGCTATGGGATGTTGGCCTTTGTGATGTCATGGATAAAGTTGCATACAAATGGATAGTTTTGAGGCACTATCACCTTTCCTTTTTGTAAAAGATACAAACAACAACAAACAAACACAATGCATGTTATACAATGTTTATAGTTCAAGTAACACTACTAACACAGTTTATCACAAACCAGCAAACAACCCAGGTGAGTATTCAAGCATATATTTGCACATAAACATGTCAACTTATTTTAGTTGTTATTTAAGAATTCAACATCTATGGCCATTGATACCACTGATGGTTAGATAAGCATTCATTGGCATGTTCTTGTGCTAGAACATGCATACTCATCTCAACTGTATATAGAGTGAACAAAGCATTCACTCCTTAGACTACAGACATGACAGTTAATTAAATCAGTTGCATACAATGATAACATGAGGTCATGCTCACATGTCCAAATTCAGAGCAGCACACAGCCTGGTACAGGAGTGTCTGATAATGGCTTAAGGCTTGTGCATGTTCTAGCACCTGAACATGCTTACTGATCTCATATAGGATAGAGAGCAGTTGAAATAGACAGTCTTATGGACAAAGGGGGCAAAGATTGTCCACAACAAGAAAAAAGTCACCTTTGTGGATCAGGTGGGGTATGTGTATTCTAGTGTTGAAGTATGCTAACCATGGTAAAGAGTGAATCAGAGGCCAGCCTTTCAGAGAACAATAACAGAGAACAATAAGGTATGTATAATATATATACACACATTTCAGCACTAGAACATGCTAAATGAACAAAAAAAGACAGATGCTTTGATTGCATCAAGGAACACATTCCAGAATCTTGCAGTACTAATTTAAATGTTGATAAAAACATAGAGAAAAGCTTTGATGGTGTGATAGAACAGGTGAATAATATGGGATATGTTCTCATACAAGAACATTTCAAATAATATCCTTTATTTATTAGAACATATAAACACGTAAGAATAATGACGAAACACCAAAGGACACAAACACTTCCAAGCAGGTAAGCCATGTAATAAACATAATGATTATATATTATAATCAAATGATATGCTATCAGAGAAAGAACCAAGGCAAAGGAAAGGCAAGCTCAGGTGGAAAAGAAGGTATGTATACATTTGTGGATTCTAGCACATAAACACATATCTGATGTATTTGATATACTAGTCTCAAATGAAATAGTTAAGCATATTCTAAACAAAATAAAACTAACCAATACCCTCATGGTAGATTCCAGCAATAATAGATCAGGTGGAAAAGAGTAAAGTCCAAGTGTGATTGAACAGAATTGGTGAAATTATTTGAGGAGTGACACTCAGCTATGCTCTACAACAGTGATGGATGATGATGATCCTTGTGGACCCCACCATGAAGTGACAAAAGATCAATCTACACAAGATCAATATCAAGTTCATGCATGAGTTCAAGCAAGTCATTGCAATCAATAGTTTGCAGAATAGAATGTTTGAAAATATCATTTTGGAAGTCCATCTGATGGACATTCAAACTAAGTCACTGAAGCTAAAGAAGAATGGAATTTACACAAACTGTGTTGAATGAAATAAGACTCCCATCAACAGTACCAGTATGTTGTACAATGGGAACCATTCTAACATCTGACATACCTATTTACAACTCAAAAAGGTCTAAGAAGGAATTGACATATAATTATACTATTGGCAACAAGCTTCTGGGCTTGTGAAAGTCAGTTGTACTTGCAAATAGGCTATTAGACAGGATGGAATTTGTCTAGCACATTTTATTGACCTTGATAAGCAGCATGTTCTTGAGTTAGAACATACAACACTAACTATCATTCATGTAGACCATGCTTTGATTAAGCATCAGTTAGCAGATAATCATTTACTACCATCACATCAGGACAGTGATAATGATGCAGTTTATATGATCATGAACATCTTGTTGGCAATCAAGGTCTGAAAACACTTGGAAAGAGTCAAACAGCATGACTGCTCAGAGATCCTAGGCTATTCCATGACTTACTTGAGCTGTTCAAATACAGCCATTTTCAATCATGTGTTGATAACAAAGTGGGCCTTAGTATACACCACATATCATCATGGTAATCTATTTTTGCTGGATTAAGTAGTAATTAATATTTTTATCATCAGTGCTAAACCAATGACATACTCTTTTAAATAGGCCAGTAAGTGGTGCAGAAATTTACATGGATATTAAATTTCCTTGCTGCATCTGTTGCTTTTGAAGACATATGAAAGGATCTCCCATTTTCCAAAGTCATGAAAGCATTTCATAGGAAATATCAATGGCTAGAACAAGATTTGATGCAGCCTATATCTGAACAGGCTTGTGAAACACTAGACAAGTACTTTTTTAAAGCCTGAACACAAGCATATCTAAACAATATTCAAGTCAGACTGAATGAAGGTGATTTTCATATCACTAAGTTCTTTGCTAGCAGCAAGCCATCTAAGAGCAAGTTGTATAAAGCCAAACTCTAGGCCTACTGGAATGAAGTTGTGTTATAGGCCTCTAAAAGAGTCTACTAGATGAAACACAGAACAAAAAATCCCAAGTGTGGCACCATTATATGCAGCATGCCTGCAAAACTCAAGGCATTACAACATGAGCTCATGGAAAGAGTATATCCTAAGACTAATACAGCATTACTCAATTTCCAACAAGATTTTTATGAATACTCTTGGTTGACAACTTAAGAGTATTAAGGGTTTAATCTAAGTGAGCACAATGTGTGTAACAATGGGTATAATGTTGAAACAGCTTTCTATGTCTAGATTACCTATGGCAGCTCTTGGTGTGAAATCTCAGCCCTCTATGTGGTTCAACTACTTGTGCACTCTGCATTTTTGTAGAAGTTAAATTTGCAAGCAAGGCAAGTGTCATTAAGTTTGTGTGCAAGAAAACATTGCTTTATAGATTTACAACTACTTTTGGACTCATTGCCACTCAACTTTGCTAGCAATGGAAATTTATATCAAGCTTACATCATAGGAAATTGACACTGATACAGCTGCATTCTGAGATCCTGAGTATATGAAAAAGATCTGCACATTCATCACAGAGTCTTGTAACTCAGTCCTTGAGTATGAAGGCATTACATGAGCAACTGGCAGGCAACAAATAGAGCTATTACTCCTGGTACAATTGCCAAGCATGGAAGATCTCACCAAGGATCAATATCTGTTTTTCTGTGTTTTATAATATGCTTTGTTTAGGATAGCATTTTCATGGTTTAAGTTTGTTAATGAAAAAAGAGTTGAGATAGTAATTAGACAACTCCATAACTATATAGAGCAAGCCTGACAAGCTATGCTTGGCACATTTAAGAGCACTTTACATCCAAGCTCAATGCTGGATCAAAATAAAGGACCCAAACATGGATTCAACCTGACCCAATGGCATTTCTGAGAAGTCAGAACCTGCAGATGATGAACAACTGGCTGTGGATGTAATGTAAGGTCCACTTGCAATCAGTGAAGAAATTGTTACAGTAGTATTATATAGTTATGTCTGCTGGATCTAACTTAACTGTATCATCTAACAGAGTCTCAAAAGGACTTCAGAGGATGCTGTTCACTGTAAGAAAAATCCTATAACCATCAGGAAAGAGGAGAATGCATTGCAAGACTGGGATTTATCTAATGAAGTTGACCACACTGATGAGTGTGGAGTTAGCCACAGCATGGAAAGGTGAACAGTGGGGTGCTGTCATTGCCCAGCTCAAGACATTGTTGACTCATGAAGATGACACTATCTGAAACAACCAAGTATCCAATCAATGAACAGCTGGAGTTTATCTGAATAGTAAAGTGCTTGCAATGAGAATGTTCTGATGGTTGTGAATGATGGTTTACATGAATACTAGGAATACATTAGAGTAATATCTAGTAAACAAGGCTAGAGACTCTAAGCTACTATGCTATGAGTATTTATACTAACTGGAAATCTGAGTACTTTCTCTCCTATACTGTACTTTGTTGAATAGCTATATATTGGTATTGTTATTGTTGCTTTTAGAATAGGACTAACCTTCACTATAGTCACTACTCTGGAGTGTTCTATGATGATAAAGGACATTACTACAACCTATATAACACTTTGATTATTAGATCTTACTATGGGAGCAGAGTTAGTATGGTTCACCAGTTTGGATGTGATGTTGATCACATACAGATGATTCAGAACCACCAACTGTATGATTATCAATCCAGCTAAATCAATTTGGACTTAATGCCTCAACATGTATAAGGAGGACTGTGCCATACTCCTCTCATACCATCCTGGTAACATCAAAGATGCTATTCTCCCTGTCCTACACAATTCTTCCTAATTAAGTTCAACCATTCTTTGCTTCATCATTCACTCCTGTAGGTTGACAAACATAAGCTTTCATACCTTTTCTCACCACTTTCTAATCTGTTCACATGACAAGTAGCACTGCCTGGCAATACAACAAATCTTTACTCCCTGTGTTATCCTAATCATGACAACCTGGATGCTAAAGGCAGCAGCTTTCAACTTGTGATGGGGTGCAACAACTACATCTGTCTAGATCTCACTTTCACTGTGATTGTCACAGAAACGGTCAAATTAACCAATAAGATATTTGTTTAAGTTGATGTGTTTTGGGCAGGACAATTCTAATGGACTTAGGCTGGACAATGCTACATGGCATTGACTAATTTGAATAAATCTGTTGTATTTGTGACAACTGTACTGTATCTAACTCAGAAAAGTCTAATGTTCATCATGCAATAAATGCAAGTGTGTACATAAGCAGCTTCCATTGAATATGTCATGTATTGCTACACCATCATCACCTCACTTGTGGTTTGTTATATCTTGGAGATCCAAGACTATGCCATAGCACAGAGGTGGTTTGCATGACACCACCATCCAATGTATGCTCCCATTCAATAGTATTCCATCAACTGGTTTTCAGTCAAATTCTTGCTGATTTGTCAAATTGGAGCACAGACCTGCAGAGTCATAGTACCCATATACAGAGAGCAGAGTGTTGAACCAATAACCTAAACCAACAAACTATTGGTTTTAGTGATTTTGCACCTCATGCATTGTTCATTTCATGTTCTAACTGAGCCCATGTTGTTCTCCATGATCACTTTACTCACCTATCGCTTTTCAGCTTCTCTTTAGCTTGTTGTGGTGTTCTCTAACAATACAGAACTTTACCTTCACTCATCAGTGTTGGTATTGGTAATTTCGCACCTCATTTGACTTCCCATTGACTCTTAACCATGCCCATATACATCTCCATGGTCACTTTACTTACCCACTGCTTTTCAGCTACTTCTTAGCTTGTTGTGGTGTCTCTGCCCATACAGAGCCTTATCTTCGCTTATACTGTAGTCCATTGTGGCTGATGTTTACATTTGTTTTCCTTGAAGTGCACATACTCCCTGGAGCTCCACTTTGCAGTCTTTGGTTACTCACTGTGGACTCCAGAGTCATCCTGAGTTGATCCAGCAAGTGGCTAGTCTGCTTTACCCAAGCTACTCACTCTTAACTTACACATTTTAGACATGTTTACTCAGGCTTGCTATGAGTACCAGGTTGGCAAGGTATCTAGATGTAAAACAGCATAAGTTGAAGTCAAAGGTAAATTTAAGTTTGTGTTAAGAGCAACAAGGCTTAATGAAGTGGACTAGCCACTTACTGGATCAACTTAGGATGACTCTGGAGTCCATAGTGAGTAACCAAGATAATATTGAGAGGGATAACAATGTTATACTAATCTAGAGTCCACAGTGAGTAACAAAGACTACAAATAATGTGGCACTCCAGGGAGTAAGTGCACTTCAAGGAAAATAAATGTAAACATCAGTTACAATGGACTCAGTTGATTGTTAAGAGCAAATAGCTTGGGTAAAGCAGACTAGCCACTTGCTGGATCAACTCAGGACAACTCTGGAGTCCACAGTGAGTAACCAAAGACTGCAAAGTGGAGCTTCAGGGAGTATGTGCACTTCAAGGAAAACAAATGTAAACATCAGCCACAATGGACTATAGTATAAGCAAAGGTAAGGCTCTGTATGGGCAGAAACACCACAACAAGCTAAGAAGTAGCTGAAAAGCAGTGGGTAAGTAAAGTGACCATGGAGAAGCACATGGGCATGGTTAAGAGTCAATAGGAAGTCAAATAAGATGCGGAATCACCAATACCAACAATATATACATTACTCATATATCAAACACAGGTCCTCTTGAACTGTTTGGATCAGCCAATGAAGAGTAACAGATTGGGTTAGTAGTGGAGCAGCACTGTGTGAAAAAAGCAAACAAGATAGCCACTGGTGATGTCAGCAAGCTTGCCAAAGTAATTAAATATATGCATGTTCAAAAAGTTGCAGAGTCACCTTGTACTTGGTCATCATGGAAAGTTGGTTTAGGGATCAAACCTAATCTGTCATTCATGCATTCACATTTTGTAGCAGTTGATACAAAATGTTCAATGAACTATTACAAGTTCACTGAGTCTCAGGCCCTTTCAGGGCATGATGGAATGACTTGAACAGTAACTATGGAAATGAGCTAATTCAATTGTCCAACCAACAATAATGTGTAGTCATATCTAGCTCAGAGGGTGTGATATATTTTGGTGATTTATGACTAACTACTCTGACTGACTATCATGACTACTGTGCATCTGAGGGAATATCTACCACTAGAGAATCATGTATGAATGGCAGAGCAGCTTATTAGCGAAAGCTAATATTGAAATCAGAACTTTTTACAACTTATGGTTGATATTTTTTGGCATGTGCACAAATCTCCCCTCTGGGCAACTGAGTGACCCCATTGGAGTACTAGTCTCAGTGTTTAATATTACTAGTACTGTCTCATAAACATGGTATTATTACAGCAAAGACCACTGGCAGCACAGCACATTGATAACTACAATCTGTTGCAGGCCATTGAATGCACAAGGTATATATGGTACACCAGTATGGCAGAAAAATCATCTGACATAGAACTTCTGCACATGATCTGCAGTAAATGACCCTTTGACATACTGCAAGACTGTGCTGCCTAACAAAGAGACCTTGTTGTCCTTCAACCAAGTCCCCCTATGCAATGTCAGAAAGAATGTTGCCAAAGAACTACAATGTGCCTTTGTAGATCTCCCCCATGTGAGTACCAGTTGATGGATTTCATGCATCCTGTGGCTTGCTACTGAGAAACACGTGCCAGTGTTTCAGTAGTGGTAGAGAAACCTTCCTGGCTCCCAGCCACAGAGGATGCAGAATGAGCCAGTTTGCCAAGTACCAACCCCAAGTGTTGGTAAATTGAGCAGTCATGAAAGAGGCAGGCTTGGGAAACAAATACCCAGCACCCATGCCAGCATCCTTCTACAACTTGGCACTAGCAAGGGCTTTCATCCATAGAATATCACATAGTGGCATAAGTGGATGCTAATGCTAAGGAAGACATACAATCCAATGTTGTGAGAGGTTCTATATGAATGTCTCAAACCAATTGAAAACTTTCAGTACTACTGGTCAGGCAAAGGAATGCCAAACTCGTGACTTGTAATAGTGATTGACCACTTTGTTGGATGAAGAGACACAGGCAGGTAGTTGACAACTCTGATGGAAAAGGACAATTTGACCAGATGATGGTAGTGGCTAAGTGGATACATACAATGACATAACTGTGGCTTCATCTCCTGTGGAACAATATCATGAATTGTAATACTGTGACCAAATTGAATTGAATCGGAAATGAAAGAAGTGAAATGAACTAATTTAGGTCCTTCACTGAAGTTGAGCAAGTATTTTCCCTCAGACTCTGGAGATAGGGAAGGTGGTCTAAGTATGGTGTCTATTTCTAATACAACACAGCCTAGATGTGGTGCATGATAACCAATTAGATGACTTTTCATGACTATGTCTTTACCTGTTCCTGTTTCACACTTGCTAGGCAGTCTAGCAGAACATTTCGACCAAATGTATGCTGCATATTCATATTCTGATACAATTGCAATATAGTGGTTGTTCTATTATCCCAATGTCACATTCACAGCTCAGATTCAAACATAGAATTGCAGTAAGCCATAATGGAGTTACACATCTCTAACAGAAAGAGAAAAGGACATTGTTGTCCAAGATATTGAACTCAGAGGCAGTGGTAAGAGGAGCCTCCCATGGTGATTGATAACAGCATTATGTATATGAGGCATGTATGATTCCAACAATTAGCAATGATGCCACAAGGATGAGGGGAGGTCAACTTATCTGTGAGGTGATCTCACACAAATAATAAAGTGACAATTATCTGCATGCTTGTGGACTAGCCTAGGGTAGAATGTAAATGGTGTTGTTTATCAGCAACACAGGCCAAGCTCCCTGGCAGGAGATGTTAAACCTTGTACAGGATATGGCAAGCTGGATCTGCAGTGGAACACATGAGTAACAGCAGATAGCATGGTTATAGAACTATTTGATCATTTTTCTGTTGTCTGAGAACCACCTCATCTGTGCATGTTTCAACTGCCTTCAATGGGCTATCAAACAGACCATGGTGCCATGTGGAGATTGATGGGCACATTCCATATTCCCTCCCTCCTTTCAATGTCAACAACTGTCATTGTTCAAACCTGGAGATGTCTAACATAGGCTGGATGAAAGCATTATGCATAGAAATATTTATTTCTCATGAATGAGAATAGGGGTCCTGTGGGGCAGTGGATGGTGTTGGGCTCATGGATTTGTATGAGCTCATTATAAAAATAGATCTCACTCTTCTTGCCAACTCTGCATTAGTATTGGACAATAGCACCCTCCTAGATACTGTTGCATTATACATCCACGAAATACAAGTCAAGCAATTTTGTAGATGGTCAGGTGACTGAGATAATTCCATGTTCCCCCACTACAGTGGTTTTGTTTTTTAGATTCCCCAATGTAATAAGTACACTAAATATATTTTGTCATCAGTGATACAGTGATGAAGATGTGAAGATCACAGAGTCAAAATAGAAGTATTTGAGTGCTCAAGATTCACAGAGTAAGTGGACAGTTGAGCAGCTCATACCTTTACTACTCATGTTGCCTATAGGTAGCTGTGAATGGATGACAGTCTGAGGGACCAATGTTTGAAAGGTGCCTATAACTAGTCATTGAGACTTATGTAATCAGTAGTACTGCACTGTTGTCTGTGCCATCAATAGTCAACTTATCTTTTTGAGGCATGCAGACTAGTAATACTACCTCTTCAAGTTGACTTTGTGCTACTCAAATCATCTTGGTGACTCACTTGTGTTCATTGAGTTGTCCCATTGAATGATTGTTGCCTCATATTGAGTGACAGTGAGGTTGAAGACTCACACTCAAATGATTTCTGAATCACCTTCTCCATCTTAGATGACACAAGATCCTGATGTGCCAGATAGTCTTCTTATTCTTCATATTCTCACTGACTTCTGCTATCAGAGTCTATCTGGTGCTCGCTTGCTTCTCATCATTGCCCAAGTTATTTGCCCAGTCCTTCTCTGCTTCTGGTCTTGCACATCCTCACTCACTTAAGTGGTCAAACATACCACATTGTCCAGCACAGCTAAATCTTGATGACCATGGGCGGGGGGAGTCAATGTGCTTCACTACTGAAACATTACTGTCAGAAGTCAGTGACATGAAAGAAATAAAATGAACTTATCTAAGTATTGGCCAGAATGGTTCCATCATCTTGACATAAGCAAAAGCTTCAAAGTGTGCTTCAAGGAAAACAAATGTAAACATTAGCCACAATGGATTACTGTATGAGGGGAGAAGGCAAGGCCAGATATGGGCAGAGACACCACAACAAGCTAAGAAGAAGCTGTGTGATGCACTGGATCCAGCCTTAGATCACTGAAAAGACCTACTCCACATTCTCATCTATGTTCCTTACAACACAGCACATCTATGATTGTATATGAAACCATGGATCTGCCATGGATCTCAGATGGTGAACTGATGACACTCTGAGAGAATTGAACATCAATGAAAGTTCTTGGATCCACATATCTATAGCATGTTTTGAGACATGGTGGATGATCTCATCTCCACATGTACACCAGCATCCATCATTGACCAAGATCTTGCCAAGGCCTCAGAATTACTAAATAAGGTATAATGGAACAGGTGAGCTGTGTGAGTCAAAGAGGAAAGAGATCAGGAATGTATCTATGTATGTGGAGAACAACTCTACTATGAACACAACTGAGTGGATGGAGGAAGACTCCACTATAAATACAACCTAGTAAGGTGATGAGATGAGAGATAGTAAGGCAAGTCAAAGAAAAAGTGTAGCCTCATAAACCTTAACACTGACTACATGTTTCTAGGGGATGAGCTTGAGTAACTTAATGTTGTTGACTTTTTCATTAACACCTATGAAGCTGATGTGAATGCAAAAACTTGAGCTGAACTCAACTCTGGAGGAACCCAGTAAATGACACAGAATATCATGGTACCATTCCAAACATCCAAAGTACTTGTAAATGCACCATCATAAGATCAAAGGGGTATAACAACTTGCCTAACTTTATTGGCCAATATTTTCCTTGCTGTGATGACTTGATGATTGTTTATATTACTATGCATGTACATCGGTGCTCCTTAAACCCTGATGCAAATTGGACATGGACATCAAAGATCCAGAAGAAACTGGAAGGTGGCTTTTAATAATGTCTTGGCTAGCATATAATATCTCTATAACTGTGAGTCTACTGCATGACAATCATCCACTCCTCATTCAACACCATAGAATGTGAAAACTAAGTTGACCATCTTGAACTTGGTGAAGATGTTGCTGATAACAATTCTTTTAACCCCAACAAGTTAATAGAGAAGATTATCTTCTTCAAAACCAAGGTTCTCCAGGGAAGAACTCCATGCATGCATTGCTGTGGAGACTATTTGCACAGTTCTAGTCAGAGACATTACTCATTACTTGTCAACATCATCATCATTGTCTGGCCTCTAATCCTTGATTGGATTTAGGTTGTTTCACTATATATATACCTTTACCTCTGCACCATAAATTGCTCACCTAGAAAAGGAACAAGTGGCCTAATTCAAAGTGTAACCAATCAAGCTATTGTAATTGTACAGGTTTGCAAGTTTCAGTTCAACTCAGACATGTGGGTCCCTGAAAATGGTGACCTGATTTGAAATGAATAGGAACTGAGTACTGAGCCTGTAATACTGATTATTGTCAATAGGCAACTTTGCAACACTAATCTGGAAGATGACACATTTGAACCTGCTCTCAGATCAGAGGTGAGTTACAAAAATATCATCAACTTAATTTAGCTGAACATGATCAGATTATCCTTAGTAGAGACATCTTTTTCAAATAACATATGATGCTACATAAAAGTGTTGGTATTGGTGATTTTGCACCTCATTTGACTTCCCATTGACTCTTAACCATGCCCATGTGCTTCTCCATGGTCACTTTACTTACCCACCACTTTTTAGCTACTTCTTAGCTTGTTGTGGTGTCTCTGCCCATACAGAGCCTTACCTTCACTCATACTGTAGTCCATTGTGGCTGATGTTTACATTTGTTTTCCTTGAAGCACACTTACTCCCTGGAGCTCCACTCTGCAGTCTTTGGTTACTCACTGTGGACTCCAGAGTTGTCCTGAGTTGATCCAGCAAGTGGCTAGTCTGCTTTACCCAAGCTATTCACTATTAACAAGAAGATGCTGGTGCCATCACATTAGCAACATCCACAATTTTAATATCCTTGTGTCATGTTCCTTCAGAGTCTCAATGACATTAAAACTGCTTTGCTCTGGAAGGCATAGGATGGAACTCTCCTCTGGAAAAAGTGGCAGAAATTTTATTTTTCCATTTTCAGAAATGCCAAAGTAACAGATCTTAGAGAGTGAGTCTGAATATTATGTTTGTCTGGCTTGAGCAACCTCCTTAGAGGTATTAGAATTCTTGTACCATTTATACTGGAACTCTAGCTTAATCAAATTCATCAAAGTTTATGAACTTGTTTAAAACCACCTTGGTCAGGACAAATGGATTGAAATGGTCATGTAACCAACCTGATGCTTGCTTTTGGTCTTGGTTGGGCAAGTAAGTGTATTATTATTATTATTATACATTATCACTTGATTGTCATCTAATTAGTATTTTTTCAGATTGTTGCAGTCATGGAGGCCAATGTTCTATAAAATAATCATATGCACAGTTACTAAATGATCAAGGAACATTTCATCAATATATAAGATCAAATTCTTGGTTGGTTTGGGACCCTGAGAAGTGGAGCACCAACTTAGGGTCTCAATCAGATGTCCAGAACACATGCACTACTTGCCCTTGACTGCCTTTGCAAGTTATTGCTATCTAATCTCATATCATTCCTCCAACAGTATATTCTTTTCTGAGTGTGAGAGCCATGCTCCTCATATAGATATTAAACCATGCTTTTCCATCTATTCAGACATGTTATACAGGCAAATGGAAGTTGTAATTGCAGTTGGTAGTTGAATATTGAGCATGTGGCATAAGAGGGCTGCAGGGCAACTGTCAGTTTGCAATGATGATGATATGCACTACACTACAGGCCTCAGCCTTGTATGGTATTAAGGGGAGAGGTTACTCTGCATGAGGACAATCCTGATCAATTTTATTGCAACTGCTGGCTCTCTGCTATTTCAAGCAGAGTTGCTTGCCTACTTTTGAGTGTGTCAATGCATTCAGCAAATGTGTCATGCTTGTTATCCCAGGTGTGCATGGCCAAGCATCTTGAGACATTATTTTTCCTTTCCAGGCAGACAGCACAGATGGATATAATGAGAGCAATGAGGTTATTAAGTTGTTGTTGTTACTGTTGCATTTCGAGATGAAAGGAACACATTTTTTTGAGGTGTGAGGAGATGCTCCACAGGGGGGGGGAAATGGAACACTTTTAGCCACTAGGAGATTGGAGTATGACAGGCCTGCAAATGTTTCATTCTCCTTGGAGAATCTGTCTAGAAAAAATTCTGGAAATGGAAGTTAAGCACACATTGGATACAATGCAACAGGGTGAGCATATGGAAAGTTTCAGTGGACACATAAGCAATGTGCATGTGGAATGATACCAGTAGTGTTTAAAAGTCCAGTCCAGTCTGGTCTTTTGACTTCTTTTGATATAACCAGACTGAGACCAGTCTTTTTGTAACCTAAATTTCATGCAACCAGACTGAAACTGCTAGCAATCAGTTGACAACTGGTCTAGCTCACAACCACTTCAAATGTTAAACGCAAATAGCTTGGATAAAGCGGACTAGCAACTTACTGGATCAACTCAGGACGACTCTGGAGTCCACAGTGAGTAACCAAAGACTGCAAAGTGGAGCTCCAGGGAGTAAGTGTGCATCAAGGAAAACAAATGTAAACATCAGCCACAATGGACAATTGTATGAGCGAAGGTAATGCTCTATATGGGTAGAGACACCACAACAGGTTAAGAGTGAATGGGAAGTCAAATGAGGTGCGACATCACCAATACCAACATCAAATGTATAAAAAAACCATACAATTTTCCCAGTGTTTGAATTTTGAATGAATTTTAGTTAATTGAATGATGTAATTTTACTACATTTTGACACCAGTGTTGCAATGCAGTGATTTTGGTCTAATTTTGGATATAATTATATATTTAAAGGTCTCAAAACATTTTGACATAAGTGTTAATTTATGGTGCTTTTATGGTATTATTTCTGCCATATTTCAACACTTATATCAAATTATTTCAAGGGTAATTTTACACATTCCAGTATATATTTATACCATGTATATACCATGCAACTAGTCATTCATTTTTCTCAACTTCAAGGCAACCAGACCACATCATTCCACTAGCAACCACAGTCCATTTGCAATTAATGTTGGTCTTTTCATTGGTTTTCAACTAGACTTCAAAACACTAGATACTAGTGGACATGACTTTAGGAATTGTGTATGGGATGACTGGACATGGCTGAAATATAATGTTTGGAAGGAATCCCAGTGATTGTGGAAAAAAGAGAAAAAAAGACTTACAAGTGAGTTTATATTGCTTGTTGTTGAATTTTAGCACTATCCAGTTGTGACTGTTGCTACATACCTCTTGGGTGATTAAGGAGAATTGAAAGCTTGGAGGCCATCTATGGTGGCTTGCCAGAAACAACATTGGTTACCTTGATAGTGTACAATTAAGTCTCTATATGGGAGTAGTGCGACTTATGATTTTCTATGTTGGACCAGAAGTGAAAATGCATGTCAACATGGTCTTGTTGCCATCTGGTCTTGACCTTGGCATTCATCAAATTCAAGGTGGCTTGAGTGAACTGTTTGAAGGTCAAGTTCTGACTAGTGAAAAGACTGGCAACTAGATTGAACTGGATTGGTCATACAACTGGACTGCAGTTTCAGTTGTCTGGTTTATGGAAATTCAAAAGCCTGTTCCAAAACTGGTTGCAACAGGTGTACAGCCACATTTCCTAATTAGTACTATCAATCCTAATCTCTTTAGAATTTATTTCAATTTTATTCACCCATATAGATTTGATGACATTCTATCAGCCAGCTTAACATATACATATCTCATGATTGTGTGGTCCAAGCTAGGTCAATATTAGATCATAAGAAGGTTCTGAGTCAGTAAGTACTACATTCTGTGTGACTACTGCGAAGTGTGATTCCCATGGGATAGGGGTCTCCTAACTGGTTGCAACTTGGTGCAATCAATGTAGAATTGTTTTGGACCAGTTGCCTTATTTTGAAGGAAAAAACCAATGTCTTTTGTGGTACTTTCAACCTCTGATCTGTTTCTCATAGTATATAAGCCTGACCTCTGTGTGAATCAGCAAAGGGCGAATGCAATAAATGGGGGTGATAAACCTGTTGTCCCTCCCCTATAGAAGACACCAAAAAAAAAAAGAACAAAGTTACCCCTATGCTCTTGCTTGAGTGGCTTAACAGCCTTGAAATCAACCTCTTTGAGAAGCTGCTGGATCTCCTTGTGCACATCATCCCAGTCTTTACCAAGGGGTTGGCCAGCAAGAATTCCAATAATGTGGTCCTCCTTGTTGAGAAGACCAGTCAGTGTATTTTGATAGTGTAAGTAAAGTGAGGGAGTTGTTATGATTCTTTCTTTTTCTTTCTCACTTTATACCAATGCATGTCTCATCTACTCTCTGCAGACTTATCTTTCTTTTGCTATGATGACACATTGCTCACATGTGTTTATCCTGCTGGCATCCCGACAGCATCCACTTACTTAGTCATCATTCCTTCCATCCATTTCTATTTCTTTCCATGCCTACCCTTAACACTTGTATATCCAACATATATAAGTCGTAGATACTGCTCTAGCATTTCCCCATGCTTGAGCTCCTTTGTCTTCTTGTACCATGTACAATCTATAGCTCTTGCTTCGCTCCTCACTGATTCCAGCCCAGCTCCCTTAAACCCTTGAACTACTTGTCTCAGCCCAGTCCCCTTGACCCTTATGTGGACCCCCCCCACAAGTACCCTTGACCTTCGACCCTCTGTTTTATAAAGTCCTCATCGTACTTTAGCTCAATGCTCTTGTCTCTTGATCTCTCAAAGGCTATGCTCATTCCTATCTGGACCAAGTGTAACAGGAGTGAAATGGTATGACTGACTCACCAGCCACCTCACTCAATGACCATGAAGCCTTCTTGGATTAACTCATCAAAGGACCATTGTTTAACACCCAGTGTCTTTTGGCAGCAGCTAACAAAAGTCTCCTTTGTAGTGGGTAGATTTTCTGTATTGTAATTGACCTGGACAGGTATTGGCTAGGCCAACTGCTTCAAGACGCTGGCACGGGGTCTACTGTTTCTTTTTCTCCAAAGTATGTTTGTAGTTTCAATGAGCTCTGTCAGCATCCTTCTTTGTAGTTAGGGCAGGGGTGCCATGTGACATAGAGGGGAGCTGTTGGGGTAAAGGGGTGGGGGTGAAGAGGCATGGTGCTTGGGTGTGATATCTGGGTGGTGATCAAGCATGGCATGCTCTGCTTCTTCACAGAGCCCTCAGGCTACATGTGCTCCAAAGTTGAGCAAGTCAAGACAAAGAATACTAACACATAGAGCAAGTTCCTGCATGTGTCAGTTTAAAATGAATAGCAAACAATAGCATCTCCATACCTGAGACATGCGTGATCAAGAATCATAAAGGATTAGCAGTTGGAGTTATAGGCTAGTTCTATTTCACACATGTAAGGCAGAAAGGAAAGGCTGACATAGAAGGGGGGACATACCAAACATGAAGCCATGCTAGGATAAAAGATGGGGGAAAAGAGAACAAGGACCATGGTAAAACCTTTGCTTCAGTGAAGGATGGCTGATGAAACTTGGGAACCCCCTTATTTCCGAAGACTTAAAGATCTTCCATGCATTAAACAGGCTTTTGAGACTGCTTTCTCTCCCTACAACATAGCCACTGAGGCTAGGATCAACCTCTTCAAACTCCATTAATCTGCTGGAAAAGACTCCGATGGAATGTGGAGCGACAGGTTCACCACATATGCTTTACAGTTCCAACTTCTTGCCAAGAAGTCCAGAATCACCGACAAACACACTCTCATGGAGTGGTTCATCCAAGACCTTACCCCTAAGCTTGCCATGATGATCCTGTTGTGTGACAAGATCCCAGATGACTACAAGGATTGGATAAAGAAAGCCAGCCAGTTCTCCCAACAACTATGAAGGATTGGGAACCTACAATGGGGCATGCCACACATTCTGGCCCCCTTCTCTCAAAACCACAAGCACCTATATACAATGGACATGGGTGCCATACACCTATCACTGACTCAGCATGCTGAGTACATGTGGAAGAATCAATGCTTTATATGCCATAAGGTTGGCTGTAGGTCTACCAACCACATGGGATCTGGAACTGACTGGACCATATGTCCCCACCCAACCACATCCTTCAGATGCTTTGCACGTCCAACTTACAAAGTCCCACAATAACGGGCATGAACCACCACCACAATGGAGGAGGAGGATGAACTCTCAGCTTACCTGAATGCAATGGGTAGCACTGAGAAAGGCGCAGCAATTAGGATCCTCAAAACTGCTTTCAGGGAGGGCAGCTCATCTGTGGATGAGGAGGAAGGCTACCAAGCCATGGCTGAGGTATGAGCAGCCTTGTACCAAGAGTGCCAAAAGAAAGCGACCAGGACTGTACAGTCTGGATTATGGAACAATCAATTTTCCATCCTTGCACCAGCAGAACTCTGAACTACCACCCTGGAGAAAGATGTGGATCATTATCTGTGCATGTATGCAAATGATGATAATTTCCAACCAATGTTGGAAGTGGAAGCAGCTACTCCCACAGGTCAAGAGACGGAGCTTGGACCACAGCCTTCTTCACAAGAGACCACCATGAGAAACATAGTCAAACATGGGATCAAGGTGGTAAGAGCAGTGAGCGAAGAAGAAGGTAATCAAAACCGACCAAGACTGAGTGGGACCTGACCCACCAACCACATACAGCAAAACACCAGTTTCTGTGTAGAGGCATACACAATAGGTGGAACTGACCAGGGTTTTTAAAGGGCAGGAATGGGTCAATGTCATACCCTGCCCACACAACTTTTTCACTTAGATGTTCTCCAGTATTGGTGTCAAGAGGTTCTTCCCAATCCATATCTATACCCATTACCCTCTACCCTCCTGATTGAACTTCATTCAAAAGTGTTGACACAAAAGCTCTCATCAACTCTGGGGCAACCAGATGTTTTATCAACTATGCTATGGTGGTGGTGTGCAACATTCCCACCACACAACTCGAGACTCCCCTGTGGGCGAGCAATGTTGATGGATCTCCAAACAAAAATGGCCTAATATGAAAACAGGCACCAGTGGTAATTCAGCTCGGAGAGTTCACCAAACTCTAAGACTTCCTTGTTATTGACTGTGGCAAGGACAATGTTATCCTTGGGCTTCTCTGGCTTCAGGACATAAATCCAACCATTGATTAGAGTATAGCAACCATCTGTATCCCTGAGGTGGAACCGACTGATCCGGCCCAGACATTAAATAGGGAAGATGAAGTGGCTGCAGCCTTTACTATCAATGTCTTCAACCAAAAATGCCAGGTGAACAAACTCTGGAAATATAGAGCTCTGTGGTGGAAGCACAACATTGACCCAGCACTCACAGCAAAGACCAATGAGGTTCACATGAAGGTACCTGATGTGGACCTGACCATGTAGTGGGAGGAGATTCCAGCACTCATAGATTGCAAGGAGGATGACAAAGACAAGCCAACTGGACCCTCCATAAAGAAAACTACAATATCGACTTCTCTTGCCCAAGATGCGAAGAAGACCAAGGTGGAACTCCCATGGGACTTCCAAAACTTTGAGAATGTCTTTCAAAAGAAGGACAATGGTCCTCTTCCACCCTACTGCTCATTCAATCACAGCATAGATCTAAACAAGTTATTCCAACCAAGGATTGCCAAGGCCTACCTGCTCAATCCCAAGGAGCAAGAGGCATGTAAAGACTTCATCAATGAACACTTGAACACCAGACATATTCAATTATCCAACTCCCCCATGGCATCTCCATTCTTCTTTGTCTCTAAGAAGGACAGCAATCTTTGCCCCTGCCAAGATTACCACTATCTCAAAGAGTATACCATCAAGAATACCTACCCTCTCCCGCTCATTGGAGACTTGATGGATCAACTCAAGGGATCCTGTTACTTCACAAAGATGAACATCTGCTAGGGTTATAACAACATTCAGATCAAGACTAAAGATGCCAGGAAGATGGCATTCGTTATGCCCTTCGGCCTCTTTGAGCCTCTCATTATGTTTTTCAGCCTTTGCAACAGTCCTGTGACCTTCCAGTCGTTTATGGACTTCATTTTTAAGGATATGGTAGTGGAAGGATGGTTGATCATCTACATTAAATGAGATATTGATCCATTCAAGGGATCTCAAGGAACATCATGAATGAACAAGGCTAGTTCTGGAATGGTTGAGAGAGAACTGTCTTGGCCTCAAATTAGAAAAATGTACATTCGATGTTCTGGAGGTTGAATTCCTCGGGATGGTCATCTGAAAGGGTATCATTTCGATGGACCCTACCAAGCTTTCATCAATTGCTACCTGGGAACCACCTATTTCAGTTTGCACGGTCCACTCATTCATAGAGTTCTGCAACTTCTACCACAAGTTTTTTCTGAACTTCTCGGAAATTGCTAGGCCGATCTTGGATCTCACAAGGAAAGGGCAGCCGTGGACCTGGATGCATGAGCAACAACAGGCTTTTGACCTCCTCTGTCAGGCCTTCACTTCCAAACCCATATTCACAATGCTGGATACATCAAAACCATTTTACATTATGACAGATGCCCCACTAATGGCTTCCGGAGGCATGCTGATGCAGAAGGACACCAATGGTGACTACCATCCTTGCTGCTATATCTCCCAGACATTCTCCCCGGCAAAACATAACTACGACATCTACGATCGAGAACTTCCAGCAGTTATATGCGCACTAGAAGAATGGCAGCACTATCTCACCGGAACTGACTGGGCTGTAACTGTGCTCACAGACCACAAAATTCTATGCTACTTCAAGGACCCAAAGAAACTGTCTAGGCGGCAAGCTAGATGGTTATTAATGCTACAGGACTATGACCTTCTGTTCCAACACACATCCGGGATTAATATGGGCCCGGCAGACACTCTCACGGAAGGATGCCCTGGATACATCAGACAATAACACCGAGATTACCCTACTTCCAGAAGAGCTTTTTATTAATCAACTCAACCTCAACCTCCAAACTACTATCATACAGTCTACCTCTCCAACTCCTTCATCATCAACCAGCTGAGGAAACTTTGTGAGGGTACCTCGGAAATCCCTCATTCCTCCATTCATGACTGGTGCTTTGATGATGGACTTCTCTACTTTAAGGATCAGACCTACATGCCTGAAAGCTCACTGGAATGACCTACTCCACGTAATCCATGATTCACCTGTGGGTGGTCATGGTGGTTATTACCAAACTGTGAACATGGTACAATGTGACTATTGGTGGCCCGGCCTCACCACATTCATGCACTGCTTAGTTCAAGGCTGTGCTGGTTGCCAAGCCAACAAAGTCAACACTCACTCCACTATACCCCTGCTTATCCCCCTTCCAGTTGCTTCTACCCATGCTTTCAGTTGATCTCATTACAGACTTGCCACTGTCTAAAGGATATAATTCAGTCATGGTTGTGGTCAACCATGGCCTTACAAAGGGGGTGATTTTCACTCCAACGCACAAGAGTGTGGATATCAAGGGCATTGTGTAGCTCTTCTTCAAAAAGGTCTTTCCCCGCTTTGGACTCCACAACAAGGTTATCTCAGACCATGGTCCACAATTCACCTCAGCCTTCACTCTAGAACTGGCCAGGCTCCTTGAGTATGATCCACTCCTCTCATCCACATACCATCCACAAACTGACAGAGAGATGGAACGGGTCAATCAGAAATTGGAAACCTATCTTTGGATCTTCTGTCAAGAAGACACCATCTGATGGTCAGATCTATTACCACTCCTCTGTCCATTCCATAATGGGAAAGACGCTGTTTTCACCAATGTTGGGATACAAGCCAAGGGCCTACCCATCTATTGGAACCACCACTTTCTTACCCACCTTAGAAAAACACCTTGGAGACCTCAATGAGGCTCACAAGGAAGCCACCGCCCCCCATAAAAAAGCCCAATGATATATGAAAGAATGCATAACTTCAAAATTCAAACCTTGGAAAGTAGGAGATAAGGTATGGCTCAAGGGCCGTAACCTGAGACTCTGCTATCCCTCTCATAAACTCCCCCCTCAACGTGAGGGACCCTTTGAAATTACACAAGTTATACTCCATCTATCATGCACTTGGAAAATCCATAATGCCTTCCACACCTCCCTTCTTACCCTATATAGAGAGACTGCGGAACACAGACCAAACTTTGTTCTGCTTCTGCTGGATGTAATAGACAGGGAAAATGAAATTGAAATTGACCAAATTCTAGCCCATCAGGGCTCCACTCGCTGCCACCACTACCTCATTTCATGGAAAGGCTATCTGTCTTCTGAAATCACCTGGAAACCAGAGTCCAATCTTGGACATGCTGTGGACCTCCTCAACAAATATAAAGCCAGGGATTCCATTGCCTTCCCTCCTCCTAACCACCATCATCTATCACTGAGTCAAGCCCTTGCTCCTCTACTCTGCTGCCACCTTGCTTATGTCGACTTCATTGCTCAATGTCATTCCACACCAACTATCTGTCCACACCTACAGACTCCCAGAATGATCCTGACGAATCCTCTATGCTTCCACTCTTAAGAACCCTACAGCTATAATTGCCATATCCAGCTTACCCACCTTTCGAGATCAACCAGTACTCAAATCTCTGGTCATCATCTTTCATACATATGCCACTGCTCGAACCATCCATGCACAACTCTTCCCAGATGGAACTCTGCCTGTCTACACCAATGCCATGGAGCAGTCGATCCATAAGTCAAGAGATGCCATACTGGACACCCTCCATGACCATGGATTCCATGATGTTTTTCATGGACTTCCAGGACCTCTCTTTCACCATGTACTTTGCCCCATATTCAACACTCTATCTACCAATCTCCAAGGATACTACTAGAACAACGACCCCAACCATCCATGGGATAGGAATACTTGGGCCTGGAATTACCCTAGAGTGCAGGAATCCAGACCACTCTGGGAAGACGACTCCACCATCACCCTGGACTCCCCCTCCTCATCCTCCAACTCCCATTCTGACTGTATCCAACTCCTTATTCCACCTCTGCCGACACCAGCCACTCACCCACCTTCCCAAGAGGGAAATACTATTGCTTCTGGAAGACTTAGCAGTGATTCTCATCCTGGAAATGTTGGTAAACTCCCTGCCGACCACCCCGACATCCTTGCCTTCCTTGCCACCATCCCTCTCCTCAAACGGAGAACCCCTACCCACAAGCCCACCAACATTTTTCCCGCTCAAGAACATCCCACTACTTCCACACCCTTCCACCATCCTCATAACCTCAAATGGCATGGTGGAAAGGTTTCATTTGGCCTACCCTCTTCTGCCGCATGAGCTGTGGGCAAACATTCTCAGGGAAATCAGGAAAGCAGAGACAGGCAACTCCGTTCCCCTCCTCCAGTCACTATAACAAGGACTTCGTGGTAAGTCCCTTGCTGGCACCCAGTTCCTCCTCCTTCTACCCAATCAACATAGACTGTCTCCTGACTTCCCCTACTCCTCCTATTCTTGTTTGGTACTTCACTTGCAATGAATGAGGCCACCTATGGGCCAACTGCCCACATTATGAATGTCCTCTCTGCCATTGTACCACTCCTGATCACATCCGGTGTCGTTCTTACAGGAATTAGATGCTGGATTTGCTAGGGGAAAATCCTATGCTATCAATCCTCCAGGCCCAATCTAGTTATAAGCTGGTGATAGGACAACTCTACCTACC